>NW_019291766.1:27473-67207 GCF_000500325.1 Leptinotarsa decemlineata | reverse complement strand
GGCCTTTTTTGTAGACCTTTTAAAGGTGTACAATACTGAATTACATTTCTTCATCTATTTCTTCGGGTTCAGCCAGGGTTTGCAATGTAAGCGCAAACAAATGTGTTATACATATTGCAAAAAAAAAACAAACAAAATCAATTCACTATATAATATATGTTGTCTAAATTTCATCTCAAAATTTGATGAATTTGTTTCTGTAAAAATAATATTAATATTGTCCCAATTACCATTCTACTACGATCGCCAGTAACTCAAATCTGGTTTGAGTTTTCTTAGAAAAATGTAATAAACTTTCTACTACCTCCCTGCCTCCCTAAAAAAAGGATAATCCCATAATGCGTTTGAACTTTTTTGTTCGAGACAAACTCTATATCGTCAGGAATATGCATATATCCGACGTTTTCTTCTGAGGAATCTGCAAGGCTGAAGAATATTTGCGCTCTCCTCGGATATTTACCATATATTGAGAATCCTATTTGACTTCAGGCAGAGCAAAACTAACTCTTTTTTACGATTCTGGGAATATGTCGAATTCATTCAAAAAAGACAATTCAAGTATTCTTTTTGCACTCAGATTTAGAGGAGTGAAAAAATACTCCATCTCATTGAGCACATTCAGTGAAAAATATTTTCAGACCTTTTCTTGTTTCTGCAGGAACAAAACTCGAAGCGATTTACTACCTTAGAAATCCCACTCAAACTTTGTTTATTATTGACAAATAGTTTCTCTGTGAAAAAAAAAAAGATGGTGTCAAACTTGTGCGTGATAGTCGAAAGTACGATGTAAATACAATTTGTGGGTCTTGTGTGAGCTGGTCGATACAAGGTTAATGAACATTTGGTCTTCCTCGAGATTCATCATTGATTTGGTATCTTGTTTGTGTATCTTTAGCATATCCAGCATATCTAGCTTTTAATTGCCTCTGCAAACCACAAAAATCGGTTTACACAAGTGACAATCAATTTTTTTTCCTTTGAGGAATATATACCTACAAAGATTGAGTAGAATATTACTCTGTGTCTAAAAAATAAAGATGAATTTCTCAGCCTTCTATAAGAAATATTTCAGAACGAGAACAAAATAAGAGTTGATCAAAAAATAGGTTATGAATGACATTTCTGAACCTTGTCGACAGTAGTGCGTCAATGGTGGTTCTGGTCTACTAAGCTAAAACGAATCCTTCGAATCATCTCAAAGTCGAAAAGTGTTGCTGTTATGACTTTGTCAAATATTGAAGTGTTATTGTGAAGGTAAGTCACTAGAAAACGATTGCATAACGGAATAACCAACAAGAAAAATCCACTCGACCTTGGGTACAGAGATATTCATGTACCATGAGCACAGAGAATATGTATACACACGAGTCGAATGAAACCGCTTTCAACAACTCCCCACTACGAAGCATACGTGTCTCGAATCTAGTACACCAAACACCCTGCTGTCAAACTGTCTAAAGCAGCACTGCAATACATCCTTGCACCGCTGTGTCCTCGGTCAGACTGAACACTTCACGGCAAACGTCTACTCACCACACTTCCTCACCACAACCCCACCACTCCGACGAAAGTAGAATCTCAAGTTCAAACTCCATGTTCAAGGCCATAACTCAGGACAGTGTGACATCATCGAATGCCAATTCAAGATCACATAGCTCATGGTCATGTGACGCCATTCAAGGATATGTTGCATCATTTCACGATGGCAGAGTCCAATCTCAAGGACAAATTTCATGTTCAGTCAACCTCCACGTTCAAGATCATATTGCATGCACATAACTCAAGGTCGTGTAACGTCCTCCAATGTCAAACCTCAATGTTGAAAAAAAAATCTGTTTGGATAAATTTAAAAACAAAATTAAGAAATACCTTCTCTAACACTCTTTCTATTGCCCTGAAGAATATCAATATGCATTTTGACGAAGTATCCTTAATGAATACACTAGATGCTCAATTTGGTGCACACTTAATTATATGTTTTTAATATATTAATATCTGACTTATTTGATGTGTATCCTGTCATGCTGAATAAAGGTATTTATATTATAAGTGGATAGATGAGTTTGACATTCAATTCCATATTCATAATCGACTTCGAACTGGGCCCCTGAATTCAATGTTTTAAATGATGTATCTACTTCGAAGATCACATTCAAATAAACTTGTTCAAAATCCGAAGGGGTAATTTACTATGTAGTATCATTTTTCCAGGGGAAATTTGCATTGCACTGTGGTATTTGCATGATGCACTTAGAATTCTCTCGATAATCCTCTATCAGTAGACATAGTTATCAAATCAAATTTTAAGAAAAGTCATGATCTCCACTAATTTATATTGGTTGTCATGTTTGTTCTAAGATTTCCAAGAAATTTTCAGATTATGATATTTTCACTCGTTGAAGTCATTCAAAATCCATAGTGACATGTTCAAACAGCAACAACACATCACTCATGTTCAAATTGCCAATTTGGTATCTCTGGAAAGTTTTAATTTACTCCTCAAATTTATCATCTATATGAATAATACTAATTTTGACAAGTAGGACTGAAACCTCCGGCATATGATGAATCTAACACAATTGCTCCCACATACGAGAACTGTGACAATTGATTTGTGAAAAGCACTTCAAGAAAAGTGATGCATTCTGGTATGTGAAGCAGTGTTTGTGTTATACTTCTGTGATCCTTGTTGTGATTGTATCAAATCATATTTATTAATAAACATTACTAGTGATTTCATATGTGCAAACATATGAGTAATAATAGTAGATTATCAATCTCAAAATGAATCTGATGAGAATTTTTCAATCAGCTGGCATTTGAAAAACTATTTTGAGTTTCTAGTGTCGGGAGAAAAAATATTTCTCTTAATTAGGTAGAGGGTCCAAGATCGCAGAAATGTCAGTTACTCATATTATCATTAGAATCAGAAAAAACTTACCTTTAGGATCTGGCTTTGACCAAAAATTGAACATTCCTACTCTAGTCTTGTCCAAACTATATCTTTATTCGTTTTTAATTTTGTTCAAAATTCAAAACTACATCAAAATGTCACAGATGATTCATTGTTAGGCCACGTTCTTTTATCATTATACTTTTGGTTAGGCCATGTTCCGTTACCCAAAAAAGTTACAATTTGCTATTCTATTACTCTGATTAGTGGCGAGGCCACTGAAGTCTGGTTATTAGAGATATGTTCCAAAAGTAAAGAAATGTGGTTTGGTGTTTTTAAAATCACTGCTATTGTATTTCGGTGTAGAATTTTCAAGCAACATGCAAATGGGTCCGCTGTCGACCAATGTGGCTTACTCGATTTCATTCACGTGGGCCGCTAGATATCGTTAATATCGCTGTTCATGAAACGGTACAGTGCTCAGAGTAATGATATTCATGTTGCGTATTCTGGATCGTTATGATATAAATTGCAAGGTAGATGTGGATTGTGATTACACTCACTCTAATTATTATTTTAGGTTACAAATACTTGAAAGGCACTGAACTACTTTTGTGAATCTATAGAAATCTGGAGTTATTGAAGGTGTCATTTTGTGTCTGCTGTGAACAAATTTCATTTTTATGTGGATATTGGAATGGAAACTTATATACTAGGGTGAGGGAACGCATTTGCCCTACTCTGAGCTTATTGGATAGAAATCAGAATATTTCACAAATAATGTTATAGCAAGCGCCAAACGTGATGGCGAGCGATCGCGCAGGTATAAACTCTTCGAACTAAATTACTATTGGATTACGATAAGCTCCTTGCCGACCAGTGTCGTACCTATAATTAGTTTTAATTAGGGTTGCAAATGGAACATGACTTCTTTGTAATTTCTTTTCATAATTATTTAGTATCAAAGGTAGTAGTACAATTCATTAAAATGTTTTGTAATGATGAACTCTTGATGACTGGTTTTTTGTTAGGTGATGATATTTTTCCAGAAACAACACAAATTATTCAGACAATAACGCCAACAACATTGGAGGACAAATAATGATACGCCTCTGTACAAAGCATTTGTATGTCTTGCAAGAGCTGTAGTGGGGGTGAATACGGTGAACGGTGACTGAGGCCAGAAAATTACGAACAAGCTATGACGAGTGAGCAGGTGCATTATCGTGATACAAAAGCCGTGAATTATTTTTCCACAATACCGGACGTTTTCTTCGTATTGCTTCTCGCAAGTGGCGCATAACTGCAAGATAATAGTCCTTATTGGCCGTACGACCATGTGGTAGAAACTTCTGATGCACTAGGCTACGGTAATCGAAGAAAACGTGAGCAAAATCTTGACATTTGATCGAACTTAGCGTGCTTTTTTGGTATTGGATCTCCTTGGCTCTCTTATTGGGACGAATAGACTTTAGTTTTGATGTCGTAACCACATACTCATGATTCATCACCAGTTATGACCTTTTCATGCAAACCTGGATTGCCGTTTACGGCATTAAACAATTTCTGAGCGATGCTCATGCGATATTTTTTTATCAAACTTTCTCAATATTTTCATTGGTTGTTGATGTGGTGGGGTGTCCAGGGCGATCGTCGTCATTTAAATTTTCTCGACCTTCTGTGAAAGGGTTGTACCACTTGTAGATATTTTTCTGATTGAGAGAACTTTCACCGTATGCCACTTCCAACATTTCAAGTTGAGTACTCAATCCCAATTTTTACACAAAATTTGATGCAAATTATTTGATCAATTTTTTTCGAAGGCAGAAAATCACTGAATAGGCAAAACACTTCTAACTTTTATGACTCTCACCAACAAACTAAACATGCTAAACAGCTGAAACTGTGAACACATGTTCGAGATGAGTGTACCAACATGAAAAAAAACGCTAATCGAATGTACGTAGTCCGCGAAATTTGAACATTCATCTAATTTTTTAACAGTTCTTTATAGATTGGTCAATATAGATCAGCCAATAGTGAAACAGGAATTACGTTTCATTTTCTGATAAATCATACCTATCTTTCATTTTTATGTTCTGATTTACAAACACAAATTTCCCTTCCATCAATATGAAATGTACATTTTTCTTTTACGTATATTATTGGTTTCTTCATTATTTATTTTTTTAATATTTTACAAATTGTCCTTACCTCGGGTATCTTATTCAACGTTGTAATTGAATCATCAATATCGGCCCATTCCCCTAGTACTCCAAATAATGAACAACAAAACGATTTTATTATCAATAAAGATAATTTTTCAAATTTAACACAATCCTAAAATGTCAACGAACATCAATATCTGCGATTTATTTGCGATAACCTCACTCATTTCTTTCAATTTCTGTTCAATTTGTCGGCTTGATAAGCATACTGGTGTTTATTCAGGGGGATGCATATAATGCCGCCCTCCTGAAGTATCCGTCCAGTATCCTCTCAAGTCCTTTCAACAGGAAGGATGTAAGGCTGATTGGTCGTACCGATTTAGGGTGTGGGTCTTTCCGATCCACTTTAGGTATATATACCACCCTTGCTGCCAACCAACTGGGTGGTATATAGTTCCACGCCAGACTAGCTCTATACAATTTTATGAAAATAGGTAAAATTATTTCCAGTCCATTTTGAAGAAGAGCTGGAAATATACCATCCTCTCCAGGAGATTTGAAGGGCTAAAACGACTTGATAGCCCATTCAACTGCCGATGCTGTGATATAATGATAACCTTCTTGGGTTATGGGGTTATGGGATGGGAGTTCTATTGTTATCAAGAGTCAGATTTACAGGAAAGTGGTTGTCTATCAAAAGCTCTAACGTTTCTTTACTAGAAGTCGTGAATGTTCCATTGGATCGTTTAAGCGACCCAATTTCAGCATTCGGCACGCTAGAGAGAATCTTGTGAATTCTTGTGTTGCGAGGTAAATCAGAGATACTCTCACAGAACTTCCTCCAAGACTCCAGTTTTGCCTTTCTAATTTCCTTGTTGTATGTAGTTTTATGAAGCTCCTAGTTACCTGACTCTTTAGCTCGATTGAATAATAATCGTCGAACTTCTTTTCTTTGTTTTTCAAGGCTTTTACTCCACCAAGGAAAGGTATGGTTATCTCTTTTAATCCTCAGTGGACAGTTCTCATGATAGGATGGGATCACTGCTTCGCGAAATTGCTCCGCTACTATATCCATATCATTACAACTGTGAATAGTAATGAATCCGTCCTCAAAGTATGATTGGAGGGAGTTTTTATACTTATTCCAATCAGATTTTGGGTGACGATATCCCACTACTGGTCTAAGACCTGTTTCAAAATTGAAAAGAATATAACTATGGTCTGAATAAGAAGGTTCAGTAGATACAGACCAATGATGTATCTTGTTGCTCAGAGAATGTGAGCTGATGGTCAAGTCTAGTACCTCTTGCCTATTACTAGTGACAAAAAATGGTTTCGAGCCCTCATTAATTACAGACAGCCCTTCCCCTAGTGTATAATCAAAGAGTACCTCACCTCTATGGTATATATATATTCATGCTGCCCCACGCTGTATGGTGTGAATTGGCGTCACATCCCATTACAATTTGAATTTTGTTCTTTATCGCTGTAGTCGATAAAGTCGTCTAACAGCTAGAGGAGGTACGGTATCCGAATATTCTGGAAAGTAGGCGGAGCAGGTGATAAAATTCTGGGTTTCACCCCAGGGCACGTTATAACCTCAGTACCTTGATAGGAATTTACACACGATGTTTGTTCCTACATAATTGTAAGTTGAGAAATTTGATAAAACTTTTCCCTGTAACTCGAAACCTAACATTTTCGCAGCAATTTCCAACAAAAAATGAGAAGCTGCCGAATTTCATTTATGATCGAAGACCCTCATCAAAAGAGTAATCAGTAAGATATTTTTTTGTGGAGGACTTAATATTTTATGCTGTTTTTTTGGGTTCATAACCTTCCACAATCTGAAAAAATCTAAGCTAAATCAATAGAGAATTTGCCGAAGAGTAGTTAAGGTAAACTGAAAAGTTTACCCCGAGAATATAACCCCTTCAATTCTTCANGTATATATCAAAATACGCGACGAACTGTGACTGCTCATCGTTTTGAGGTTCAACTCAGTACACTTCGAACTTCACTGTTCAAAAACTCTTTCATCTGGAGCACTGCGTTTATGTAAAATAATCTTCCTAAGAACGATTTTCCGAATCGATAATCTCCAGCGATTCAAATACAATATGAATCGCTACTTTGGCACAGGGACCACTCTGAGTGACGGCTGTCGAATGACAGCTGACAAGCGACGGGTAACGGCTGGCAACTGACAATTGATGTTTAACAGGAGAGATATTATAAATGACAGGTGACAGCTACCATGTGACAGTTGACAAGTGACAATAAACGGCAAGTTCCTTTACCGCTATTTTTTGGTCACTTTGATGGTGTGATAGTATTTGGAAAAGTTTGAAATATGGGATCACCGCAATAATGAAAAAGAGTTCAAATATCCTCTTGTTGTCTACCATTTTCTACAATCAAGAATTCTTAATTTTATAATCAGTTCATTAAAAAATAAATTTTAATGACATATCTGAGAACAATCTGAATAATATAAAAATTGGTTGCGTTTTATCGAATATCTGGTGAAGAAAATGAGATAATGACTTGAAATTTTCACCAGACATGCAATCTATTACAGATTAGAGACCTACTGGAACAGTTAACAATTCGAAAATTTGAAATCAGGGTTTCCGACAATTTTCTCCATATTTCTCAGAGCATTAAAATAGCGAAGTAATCGATAGGGTCTTGTTTCCTTGATTCAAAACAATGGACAGAAAAGCTCCCAAGATCCCATAGCTCAGAAATTATTGCCGAAAATTAAAAATTGTAATTGACGTACATTATTTTTTTGATATGGAAGCGTGGTCGTCGAAGTCACATAATTGGTATTCAATTATAGTTTTTAACAATGTTTTTCATGAAATCGAGTTCGAACTATTGTTACGGAATGTTACGGAGCTTCGACTCCGACGAGTCGGAAGTTTAAATCGGAGGTTTTAATCAGAGGTCGAATCATAACAAATAGCGGCGGCAGCCTGCATCGACTGTTACGAACAGGTTCATATTTCATACATGTCGCGCGGGGAACCCCCCGTCTTCCGCTACGTGCGTTCTATCGTCGATTATTTTTTATTTGATGTTAGTTTGTTACGCACATGGCACGTTTAAATGTTATTGTCATTTGTTTTTTTGCGGCTCAATATCAATTAAAGTGATCTGTTTTTGTTTTGGAAAATGAAACCGAATTCAGACTAGGCAAAGTGTAAACTTTGTATGAAGACGTATTCAAGAAAGGAAGGTACGACAACATCGTTAAAAGGTCATTTAAAGTCTATTCATGCTACTGAATATGAACAATTTATAAAATTGAAAACTGAAAATAAAAATACAGTATAGCTCTCTACTTCGACGCCTCTTCAAGAGGCTAAAAAACAAATTACTCTAAAAGAAACTTTGCTGAAGAATCATAAATGGTGTACTTCCAATGCTAAATCAATGGAAATTGACAGATTATTACTTGAACTGATTGCTTTGGAAGATCTACTCTTCAATTTTGTGGATGGTATTTGATTTCGGCGATTTATGCAGTTGATTGTGCCGAATAATCACTTAAGGGAAGACATTTTTTTACTGAAAATATATGTGGTCATTCATATGCAACATTAGCAAAAATAAATTAGGATTTGCTCACACAATTTGAGAAGATCTCCTTTAAAACAGATATTTGGACCAAACCAAGTTTGAAATGTGTCTTACCTATTAAGTCTGACAACGCATGACATAAATGGAGATTTTAAAAGGCTAAAACCTATCCGAACATACGTTAGTCCTTAGCTCGCACAAATTTCGACTTTTGAGGGTTGTCGTTCGTAGGGGTGCGACAGCTGGTTAACGGAAAAACAGATTTTTAAACAGTTCTTGTTTTGGATTTGCAAGTTAATTTCAACAAAAAAATTCTGATGGTTTGCTTCAACCAATAGAAACGTTTTGAATGGACCAATAGGTAAATCCATCAGATCAATAGTTAGACTCGTCGGTGAATTTAAAAACTCGTTTAAATTTTTGTGAACTTTCAAAAGTCTACAAAATCTATTTCGCAGACTTTTGACAACTTTCAGTCATTTTATTTTCAGAGAAAAACAATGTGATAAATTTATTCCAATTTGGCTTTCAGTCTTCAACAGGTACACAAGACGCCATATTTTGACTCCTGGAAAACCTGTACACCAATCTTAATGACAGAGAATCTGCGGCGGCCATGTTTTGTGACCTAACCAAAGCCTTCGATTGTGTAGACCACATACTGCTTCTTCGCAAGCTGGAAGTTTACGGGTTTAGAGGATCGGCATACTTTGGTTTGAGACGTACCTTTCTCATCGGCGGCAGAATGTTCTATTAGATGGAATTTCATCAGAGGAACGTTTCATTGACAGTGGGGTTCCACAAGGTTCCGTTTTGGGACCGGTGTTGTTTCTCATTTATGTCAATGACTTGGTCCATGTTAACATAAGTGGTAAATTCACATGTTTCGCTGACGACACCACTATCCTTTGGCATATCAATAAATATTATATATATACAAATCAAAATATAGAATAACTCTACACTTCTTTCTTACAGTAGATTTGAAAGGGCTACATTCATAGTATCACAACACTTTATTTGCATTTAATATTATAAAATACTTAGGCAGTTTTTTGTTCAATGATAATACACCAAAGAAACATCAATTTTTTGTAATGATAAGTCCATCAGATTCTTTTTCCATATCTTTTGGAATATTTTGGTTCACTTGGTCGTTTTCAAATTCTACAAAATCATCAAAAAGACTAGGCCAAGCTTCATTATCATCATAACAACTTAAGTCATTCGCTACATGCTCAGAAAAATTCAAAAACATATTCCAGGTGTCTTTTGGAATGCCTCTAGTTATCTGATGAGTTTCCAGAAAGTTCAGCCAACGATTCAATATGGGTGGTTCGCGAAATGTAAACACCAACTTCCACAAAATGACTGCCATGTCTGTTGGTAAAATCCTTTGACCTGAGGATGAATCTAACCCAAAACGAAAAGTAAAACGATACAAGTCTTTAAAGAGTTCATAATTGTTGTTAACTTCACTCACTAGTTCTGGCAAGCGACTTTGTAGTGATTTAATTGAATCAGCACGAATAGCTTTCATTCCAGTTATGAATTCTAATCGTGTAAAGCGACACATTTGTTCCGCATTAAGTTTCCAAGCTAGAACTAATATTTTGAAATCATCAGGAGAAACTTGCAAGTCTTGACAAAATTGTTCTATTCCTTCAGCAAGCATACTATCTTCACTTTTATCCTTGTACTGTTCAAAAAGTCCATTTAGTTTTGTCTCAGAAGACTTGCTATCTGAAATACCCATTATTGCAGCAGCTGATTTTGAGTGAGTTCTTCGACTAGGCTGGCACAAACGGATTATAGTTGTTGTTACTTCTGGTGGAGCAGATAAATGGTTGCCGTTACTCAGATTGGTATCATGGGGAGCTGTGGGGGCTGGCACATGACTTGGTGCTGGATGAAGATGGTCTTCTGTCATTTCTGAAATGGTAAATTGACTTATTAAACTGTTTTCCTCCACAACGTTTTCATTCATAGAAACAAAAATTAAAGAGGTTTTCATTGTGTTTCCCAAAGAACCATTTTATATATTTATTGGTTATTCTGGAATATACCCTAGGGCAGGGGTCCGCAACCTTTTAACAAAGAGGTGTCCATATGCACTTTTAAACAAAGGCAAAGTGCCACTATAAAAATCTGTATGATTTTTATACAAACATTGTTTAAAGTAATGGGGAAGTTAACTAATAAAATAAAAAAATTATCAACAATATTTCCAAATATTTCAATCAAAAATGAAACATAGCACATGGAACGTTATCAGTGTGATCCTTGTCCTTGTTTCTCGCAAAAACTTTTGTATTTCTGATTCATGTCGACGTTTCCTTTAATATTACACACGCCTCTGAATTTTCTGTTGTTAGCTGGCAAACTAGTCCAACAATTCAGTATTTTCTTTGATTTATCTCGAAGATGACCTTCAGAAACTCTTCTTAGTTCCACAAATTTTGTCTTCCATAACTGGGAGTTTCTAGATTCAATATGCTGAAGCTGAAAATCTTGAATTTCCATCCATGCGAAAAAATAATCATTAAAAGGAATGCTAGTAAAATCCTTTGAGTCTGGTTTTATCAAGAAGGAGAACATATGACCATGTTTATCAAAATTTTGATCTCTTTCAGCAAATTTTCCTTTCAGTGAAGTCATGTAGTTTAACATTTCCTCATTAAATGCTAAGTGAGCGTATATTGCTGTCTAATGGAATATCTGAATATGCACTTTCTATTTCTTGTGAAAATGACGAATTGTCTATGAGTTAGTTAGATTTTAAGCTTCCGCTCGAGATCTGCGCGCATTAACTTTCTTGATGGATTATGCAATGAAATTTCAAAAGTAGTTGACCAATGTTGTGGAATTGGCCGCGGTGGTAGTGCGTCCGACTCACGATCGGAAGGTCGTGTGTTCGATTCCCGCCTCGACCAGATATTAAACTACCACAATTTGTAAAAGAATCTAATTCAATAAACCAATTTAAGTCATCATTAAAGAAGTATATTAGTGACAGCTCATTATGATATTTGTAATTTTTTTTTAATTTTTTAATGTGAACTAACCTAATAATCTATAGATATGTATGTATATTTGGTTTTCCTTGAAAGATACTTTAAAATGTTACTATATTTACATAGTTAATGTCGTGAGATATTTATGTATATTAGGCTTGCCTACTTAATAAATAAATACAATACAATACAAAGTACGGCGCAACGATTGCCAACTGGGAAATGTCATTAACGTCGACACTTTCATCCAACTAAATACGATATTCTGTTTAATGGCTTCAATCTGTTGTTTCCGTACGTTTTCTACCATTTCAGTAACTCGCCTTTCAATAGTACGCGGTGATGCTGGAATATCTTGAATTCAGACTAGTATTGCTTGTTTATTAGGAAAATCATCAAACAATACATCCACACTTCTCAGAAACGTTGGCTCACAAATTCCTCATCAGTGAAAGATCTTCCCTTTTCTGACATTTTGCAAAGAATGTTGCCTGCTTTGTATACTGAGCAACAGCTCCTTGGATTGTCTCTGTTCTATCAGCATTATCCAAATACTAGATGTCCGGAATACTACGCTTTTCAGACATGATGCACATATGTTTTGCTGACAAAACCATAATTACTTGTCCAAGAAATTTGAAAGGACCGAAGTCTAATTTCTGATTTTTAGCCGCCATAACACTAACGTTACCCGTGGGTTGGGCTACCTATCGGTCGCGTCCCCAGGTGGCGGATAGGGGAACGGCCAGGGAACTGGAGGCCCTGTCCGGGAAGACAATGTGGCCTCATGGACGGGGTCGCCGGACTCCTGATCAGTGGCAGAAATAAGTAGGTTGATGAGAACCAAAATCCCCCAAAAGCATTTGCAAAACATGCCACCGTGGACTAGCCTACCCAAGCTAAGGTGTAAAGAATCGTGCCGACAGCTGAATGGCCGCAGAGTGATATGCGGTCACGAACGATCCCCTTGGAGAACTGGGCGAAACCTTATTGTAATCAGCCTACCTCTGGTAAAGGGGGCCCTGCCAGAGGTGACCAACTCTTCCCTCGCTACTCGTGGGAACACACATGAATAAAACAACACAAAAACAGAAACAACAGAAACCAATCCCGAGGCTGGACAGAAGTGCTCACCTCAATCTAAGGCGGTGGCTGGGGATGAACAGAAATATCCACTCCAATCTACCGCTTGGAATGAGGCTGGACATAGCAGATCACCTCCAACAGCAAGGGCACTTCCTGCGGCGGGCGCCAAGAGCCTTGCCTTGAATAAAGGCAAGGAACCGGCTGCCCCTGCAGGAAAGCTCCCTCACTTGTGCATCTCCACGGAAGGAACCCCAAGAAAGTTGAAGCCGCGCAACGACAGTAATATCGCTGCACCTTCCAAAACCTTCGCGGAGGCCACCGTGAGACACCTCAAGGTAGCCAAAGAGAGTTTGTGTTCGGCGAGTATGGGCCTACACCTGCCAATGTAAAGGAGACATCTCCTAGTGACCTGTTCACCTTCCTGGAAAGGACAGGATAGACGATAACCTATGAGGACAACTCTTCGGGAGGATGTACAATGGGTCACATGTGGCCTAAGTGCTGTGAGTCTACACTCACCCTCCCTACTCTACAGACAGACAGACAACACTAACGTTAATCGCGCACTTGTGCGTTACAGGTTGATAAATAATGTTATGATTAAATATCCTAGGTCCGTCCAATAACAACACCTGCTACAACTTTTGCAACTAAACTTTTATTTGGGAACTTATCTTCATAAGTTCAATAGCTTTACTCAACTAAACTACTCTAATACATGAATACATGCTTATATAATGGTAAATCCGCTTCCTAGAAGTTTCCCATACCTCCTCGCGTCTTCTCTTTTCTAGAATAGTCCCGTCGCTGTCGCGTCGTTCTAGTCTTTCCTGGCATCATTTAGTTCGGTCAAGATACGTTGCCGTGTACATTTCCATAGATTATACAGACTTGGCACTTTCAACTCAAGACACGCTAGATGAAGCCATTGTATGGCGAAACACGTGTTACGTTTTTGTAAAACAATTTAGTGAAAATCTCACAATAAAGTGTTTTTGGAATACGTTAGTTATGGATTTTCATCAAGTATCGGCCGATTCCATCATATAACGGTGATGTCAATAAAAAACTATCAATAAACAATTCCTTAGGAACTATGTCTTGGCACAATCATGTCGCTGCAAAGGTTGGAGATTTGTCTCTCTTTTATAGCTAATTTCACGGAAAGTGTTCAAGTGACTTGGTACATTTGATTCCACCAAGAGTGGTACATATCAGAAATATGCGACGGATTGTGGTTGCTCATCGTTTTAAGGTTCAACTCAGTACACCTCGAATTTCAGTGTTTAAGTGCATGTGTCTTGTCCTTGAAAAAAAATACAGAGTAAGAGATCTCTGCATGAAGTCGGTCCTCAGAGGTCATACACATTTATCAATACCCCATGATTCATATAAAGTTTTATGTCATATTAGTTCGCTAGTGCATTCACATTATACAGGGTGCTTCAAATTCGATCCTTACCATTGGGATCTCGAAAACTATGAGAGATACAAAAAATGTTAAATTGAGGCAAAGTTACGCATTTGCCTGACTAAAAACAACAAAAAAAAGAGCTTAAAATATTACAAAATACACATATCTCAAAAATTGCATCCCAGGTGATCCCGAACGGCGATTATAATTTTGTAATTGGCTAATAAGAAGACCCGATTTTCCTGTTTTCCTGGAAAATGTAATTTGGGCAGATGAAAGCACTTTTACGAATTGTGGGATATTCAACCGAAATAAAGAACAACATATCTGGAGTATAAACAACCTCAGGCAGTTCCGAGAAATTCGACCTCAAGTGCAATTTAGTATTAACGTGTGGGCAGGAATTTACAAAGATAGAATTTTGGGTCCTCATTTATTCAATGGAATTCTAAATGGAGAAACCAATCACCAGTTTTTAATGTCGATTTTCGAAGACTATTTGGATGATCTACCTTTGGCTATCTATAACAACATCTGGTTTCAACATGATGGTGCTCCACCGCAAACTACCAGACGAGTATCTGATTACCTGACTGAAAGATTCGGTGATAAATGGATAATGAATAATGGGCCGGTGAGGTGGCCAGCAAAGTCTCCAGGCTTAAGTGTTATGGATACATTCTTATGGGGCACACTGAAAAATTGAGTTTATGGTCAGAGGGAATATCAAAATATTGAGGACCTTCAACATAGCATTGTTAGATAGTTCGGAAAATTGAGGAGGAGGGAAATTAATCGTGCAGGGAATAATATTCGAATAAGGACACAGTTGTGTTACCAAGAACAAGGTCAGCATTTTGAACATTTGCTGTGATTTACTTTTGTCTTTACATTATAGTTAATTATTGTTATTTGTTCAAAGTTCTATTTTCATTGAAAAGGACACAATGTCTTAGTTTACCTCATTCACACCTCATTTATCAAATTTTGATTTTAATTCTGTCTCTGTANGAATACTTGCCGTCATGGTTTTTATTGAACACAAGATTTCAGATGAATAAATGATAAATTAAAAAATGTTTACTCTAAATGTTTCATAAAAAAATGAAAATTCAAGAACTTTGCATTGTCTTTTCACACAAAATATAAAAACTATATCAAAATATGTTAGAAGACATTCCCTTCAACTTATAGACATTTATTTACTCTCTCCACAAATTGTCACTTACAGCTCTAGTGATTTCATGGACATCTACGCTGTTGAATGCTTGTAAAACTTTTCTAATCATGTTATCCTTACTTATTGCAGGATCTGCATATACAATATTTTTGATATGTCATCATACATAATAGTCCATAGAAGACAGATCGGGGGAACGTGCTGGGCAAAAGCCATTAACGGCAATCCACCTATCATAAAGTAATAGATTGAGTAATACACCTACCGTCCCTAAAATATGAAGTGATGGCCATCCTGTTGGTACCGAATATTTTCTGCATCTTTAATTGATGAATTATTCACTGCAACTCTCACAAAATTTTGTAGTAGGTTACAGTATCCTTCACCATTCAAATTTTCATCATAGAAGTACAAACACAGAATATTATTGTGCTTTATAGCACAATAAACGTTGAAACTCCAACTTTATTGGAAATATAAGTCACGTGTGGCCTCTCATCAGCCCAAAAATGAGTATTATGAGGACTAAATTATCCATTTTTGGTAAACTTAGCTTCATCACCCCATATAACTTTTGAACGGAAATGTGGATCGTCCTGACTTTTCATTCATTTGTTAGGATTTTATTCTCAAATTCAATCAACCAGATACTTTTCTGATTTTAGCAGTTTTTGGCTATAAGAGAACTTCATCGAATTACTTTTTTCTGCACCTAAACTTATCTGTGAAAATTATCATCAGTAAAGAATGAGCACATTTATTCTGATTTCATATAAACTTCTACAAAAATTAAAATGAACTTCTACCATTGAAATACTAATATGAATTGTTCTTCAATGATTAACAGAACATTCTGAAATATTTGTGTACGAAGTCCGCTGCTTTGCAAAGTTTTTTCTAGTTTTGTTCAAGCTTCTTTGGCAGAGGTGACACTTTTCATTCTAACACAGCTATTTGGTCTAATATTCAAAATTATGACTGCTAGTGCTTGCTGATCAGTTTCTGCATCAACGTTTGTATCTTGACAGGGTTCAAATGTACAGTAATATTTAGAAATTTGATCACATGACGACACTCAAAAAGTTGAGCCACCTAATTTACCTTCTTTATCTTTGTGATCTGTAGTTTTGTCTAGGGCCGTTTGTGTGGGCTCCTTGAAGCAAGTAAAGCAGTTGCCCATTTGAGGGTCCCAAAAAGTACCTTCTGGGTCTCCTTCTAGAATTGTTTCGCATTGCCTAAAATATTGGAGGTGAATTGAAATCAGATATTTCAAATAATATAGGCATATACTAACCCCAATAAATATGAATACAAATCAGAAGTTAACTTATCCTTCAACTTTTACTACTGATTTTATGAAAATGTAATCTCATTTCGTGATTGTAAAATGTTCAAAATATTAACTAGTCTTAGATACTTTCATAGTATTATCTTAAATCACTATCACCAACAATGTACAATTAAATATAATTGTTAATTGTTTACAATAATTATTAAATTATATATTTGCATAGATATTGTAACTATTGGACCGCCGTCCCGTCACTTTTATACATTCACTTAATACCTTCTTCTTCTTGGCTTTTAGGTTTAACTTCAAGGTCATTACCCAGTTTCAACAAAACAGCCTGTATTTTGTCCTAGTTTGATGAGAAGTTTGTTGACCATTTAGTCTCTTCCACACCGGATTTATTATAATTTCCTCATTTTCGTCTTTTGTTAGTTGTCTTTCAGCGTCCAACTACCTATTGAAGATTAGGAGAATTAGTATATGTATTAAACAATTCCAATTTCTTTTTAGCCCAAATCGCACTTGTTCTTTTTCATTTTTTAAAAATCTAAGTAACATTCATGAGTAATATTTGTTAATTTACTAGTTTATATTTATTATTGTTATCTGAGGTGCGGTAGTATCAATCAGAGATGGATTCCGTTTGCCGCCAAATATTTATTGATTAAATTGATGGCATTTATATTGGAATTTGTTGTATATTACTGGAGTTTTTTCCCCAACACCAAATCGTTATTTTTAACACCTCGACACGTGTTTCGATCACCATGTGATCATCTTCAAAGAGGAAGATTAAAAGTTTCAATCTTCATCATCGTTGTTTATGTGGCTTGTAGAGGTGGTATTGAACTATAATTTATATTTTGCCTCAATTGTTGATTTAGCAAAATACACGTTTCCACTGTTTGATCAAAATACATCGAGCAGATATAGCGAATTAACTTTTGGCGAAAATGGCTTAATCTGGGTGCCACATAAACAAAGGAATAGGGTCGGAGTGTAAAATATCGTTATAGGTGAGGGAATTGGCATTGGAGCGGGGAACTTATTCCAGGATGACAAATTTGCCAAGTTTACTGTATAGTAGCAGAAAGTACTGGATAGGAAAGACATAGGTGTAAATGACAACGTGGAAGATTTGGAGGTTAGGATATAACATAAATAAATAATGCAATTTAATTCACCAAAATGAAAAATATTTAAACTAAATTATGAACTGTAGCAAAATACAAAAATGATAGGGAATAACATTGTTGTCCCTTAAATAAATTCAATTAATTGAATTTTGTCTATGGCTGTCAGAGTGATTTATGGCGCTTTTGCCATTGTGGAATAGTCTAATTTTAATATATTTGCTGACAATTGCCCTCATAGATGTTCAACATGGTTCTCTAAAGCCATTTGGTCATGTTCATGTTAGCGTAGATTAGAGAATAGAACATTTGTTTCGTTGAATTTCGAAAGCACACAATTTACAAAGTACGCTTCGCTCTATTTTTCATTAAGAAAAATTCATCCTTTCTCTTTGAGAGCAGAGCGTATTGCTTTTTCATACTCCCTACAAAGTTAAATAACATCTTCCGATGGAAATTGTACTCCAACCACGACTCGTTATTTTGATCAATGTAGAATTTTTTTCATCCGTGCTGCCTATCAGTGCATGCACACATTCATGGCAATGCAAACGTTTTTTAAATATTCAATAATAAACCCTGAAATATATGTGATTATTCTTGAAGAGAAAAGACCAAGTGATCTCATATCTGGCAGATTCAATATCTAATATTTACATTGGCTTAGTCTTTGTATTATTTGCGAATAATTTTACGAACACAATGATTTTTTTAAATGAATCTGCCTCATATTTTTTTAATTTAAAATATCGAAGAGATCATTGATTATTTCAGTTGCAAACTATCTTTAAATTCTGGGAGCTGGAAATCATCTCTACATAACTTTAGCGAATCGGCGACAGACGTACTAATCACTTTTGTTGCAAGACGAACTTTCATTTTCTGTTTTTTGTAACATATGACCATAAGCATAAACTCGTTATCATGACTATTTCCACTCGCAACCGATACAGTGCAACACTAGTTCGTCATACCACCGTATAGAAGGTGTACTTCTATACGGTGGTCATACCAATATGGCGAACCC
The DNA here is from genome assembly GCF_000500325.1 of Leptinotarsa decemlineata. Classification (NCBI taxonomy): domain Eukaryota; kingdom Metazoa; phylum Arthropoda; class Insecta; order Coleoptera; family Chrysomelidae; genus Leptinotarsa; species Leptinotarsa decemlineata. The sequence continues at coordinate 48,413 of NW_019291766.1, read as the reverse complement.
CCCCGTCACGAACGTGGACCCCCGCCTCAACACTCCGTCCATAGTATTCACAGGTCCATGGGATGCACTCTGAGTGGGATGCCAACAACAAAAAAACACAACTAATGTCATTTAGAATAATTTGGATATGCTACGCAGTGTTGCCGGAGGCGATATTTGTAACGCGGAACTTTCAATTAATTGGTGTGCAAATAGGCAAGTACATTTATTCAGCGATATCTAGTATTTAGTGGGCTTTCAGTGGTAAATTCTGTAGTATGATGGGTGGGTGTTACAAACACAAAATTATACTGTGAGTAAAGCTGTATTCATAAACTGTTTACAATTAATCAACGAGTGATCTAGTACTATTTGGACCAACGTGTCAAATCGACTGATTGTGATCGCGGAAGAATGTCACTCGGCTGTTCGCCGCAGTGTTTCCAGACTCAATTAGTGATACCACATTTCTCCCCCACGAATGATAAGCTTATTCCCTGAAACGAACAGGGAGCCTTCTGTTTCTTGGATGATTTTTTCGGGGCACCTGACTTGGGGGCTCTTCTATGTCGACTGCCTCTTCAACATCCTCAGGTTGAATTTCACATGGTATGTTGGGGCGATATTTTTATTTGCGCCGGTCGCTTGGTGATAGTTCGTTTTGGGTACCTTTGTTTGGTTCAGCATCAGGGTGACTTTCTAATTCGTCAGCAGCACATTGTATATCCGTTGGGTTTACATCTACATTAGGTGCTATATCCGAGATTCTTCTCCGCATTTGGTCGCAATGTTTGCGGTGTAGAAAACCATCAACATTTACGAGATATGGTCCAGACTGCCTAACAACTTTTTCCGGCTCGGAACCGTTTCCTAATGGCCTATTTACCCATACATCGTCTCCCTCCGTAAAATCATGCAATGGAGCAACTGAATAGTCATGGTTCTGACTCCATATTTTTAGTAACATCCGGTTTAAGGAGATCAGATCGTTACCTTAAATGCCAACCGAACATTAGTTGAGTTGGTGTTCTATTGGTTGATTTTCTTACGGTATTTCTGTAGGAAAATAGAAAACTTTCAAGAACTTTGGTAAACCCAGTCTAGCAAATATCGAACGGAGAATATTTATAGTAGAGTTGGATGTAATGTTGTTAATATAACTTCTAACCAATGCGTATAGAAGTCGATCAGTACCATCCACATATTACCTTCGAAAGGTACCGCAACGTCCAGATGAAGACGAGACCAAGGGTCTGGAGATACACCCCATGAATGTAGTGGTGCATTTCTATAGTTTTTTCTGTACTGTTGACACGAAATACATATTTCTACTTCATGAATTATATCAATGTTGATATTTGGCCAATAAACGTGCAGTTTAGCCAGTGACTGCATGGCAATGCCTGTATGACCGTCGCGTAACATAGTTAATACCTCTGATTGCAAAATAGATATGCAGATGCATCCTTTCCATAAAAGCATGTTTTCTTCATAGAATGGAATAACCTCGGTAGAGAGGTTTTTCTTGTCGGGCCGATATGATTGTACATATTTTATAACTTGTGAAAGAGTCTTGTCTTTTTTTGTTTGGGGTTTTAATTCTTCTTTGCACATAGGAACAGGAACAGGATGCAATAAGCGCACATAATTTGGTACTGCTGAATTTTTCGCTGTTTCTTTCAAGGGCAGCCTGGAAAATGAATCTGCAGTACAATTTTCGTTTCCTGGATGATACGAAATGTTGAAATTATGAGTATTTAGCGTCATGGCCAATCTTAAGAGTCGGTTGCTTGCTATTTTTGGGGTCTGACGATCCTTTCCAAAAATACGCTCCAATGGCTTATGATCCGTGATGAGGGTGAATCTTTGACCATATAAGTATTGATGGAACTTGGTAACAGCATATACTAATCCTAAGGCCTCTTTGTCAATAGTGGAGTAATGTTCTTCGACATCACTGAAGGATCTTGATGCCAAAGCAATTGGTTTCAAAGTTCCATCTCGAAATTTTTGTAATAGCACCTTCATTGCTTGCGTCGCTGTTCAGAGTATCAGAGTATCATTTGATGTCAGGCTTTGCTTTAAATTATCTAATATTTCAGTGTCTCTATTCGACCATTTCCACTTTACACTCTTTTTAAGAAGACGATGTAAAGGTATGCACTTTTCAATAAAACTGCCGTAATAAGTTATCGCTTATCAAGCAGATCACTTATCAAGCAGCAGAGTTATCATCAAGCAGATATCACTACCGCACTATCGTGCGGTATTGATATCTGCTTGATAGCTTCTATACGCTCTTCAGTCGGATGCAATCTATTCTCATCAATTTTGTGACCTAGGTAGGTCACACTAGATCTAAACCAATCACATTTTGTTACATCCATTGTTAAGGACATGTTGGAGGAAGGAGTAATCGAGGAATCAAACAGCCCCTGGTCGTCACCTGTTGTGTTAGTGACTAAGAAAGATTGATCGACGAGATTTTGCGTGGCTTCCGGGGGGTTTATTGTTTTTCTCAAAAAGGACAGTTACCCTCTCCCTAGAATATATGACACCCTGAACATTTTGGCCGAATGCAGATGGTTCTCAACATAAGATCTGAAAAGCGGATGTTGGCAGGTGGCAGTTCTCCCCGAGGATAAAGAGAAGACTGCCTTTTCCACCTGCAATGGATTATACCAGTTTAAGTTTATGCCGTTCGGACTATGCAACGCTCCCGCCACATTTGAACGCTTGATGGAGTTGGTGTTGAGAGGACTTACCTGGAAAACATGCTTGGTCTATCTTGATGACATTATAGTCACCGGAAAATGTTCTGACGAACATCTGTTGAACTTGAGGAGTGTTTTCACGAGATTACGGAATGCTCATCTGCAGATCAATCCCAAGAAATGCTGCCTCTTCCAAGAAACTAAATTAATGTTTTCCATCAGATAAACATTTTTTTCAAGCGATTATTCATCAATGGTTATTCTCTAACATTGTTATTTCATAATTTCCTATACAATTCCTTTGTTGAATTTTGTGCTGAGTATATGAAAAAATGAATAATATATGGAAAACATTATTTGAATTCATTAATTTTTTACACTCTGTAAACCAATTTTGCAAGCGCTCATTTCAGACTGATTACTTTCTACTATTATTAATTTATGATTCTCTATACATTTCCGTTACTAAATTTTGTGCGGAGTATATGAAAAATTGAATTATATACGAAAAAATTTAGTAAACTTCATTATTTTTTTCCACCCTGTAAACCAAATTTGCAAGCAATTATTTCGCAGTGGTTGCTTTCCTCAATTGTTAGTTCATGATTTTCTATTTATATCCGTTACTGAGTATATAAAAACCTGCATTATATACGTAAAAGAAAGAGCCAACTTCATTATTTCTTTCCACCCTGTGAACCAATTTTACAATAAAACCTGAATTATATATATTTAAAGAAAGAGAGCCAACTTCATTATTTCTTTCCACCCTGTGAACCAATTTTACAACCGGTTATTTCGCAATGGTTGCTTTCTTCAATTGTTACTTCATGATTTTCTTTCGATTTCCGTTACTAAATTTTGTGCAGAGTATATGAAAAATTAAATTGTATGTAACAAAGCAGTTAACTCAATTAATTCCATTCACCTTGTAAACCTATTTTCCAACCGGTTATTTCGCAATGGTTGCATTCTTCAATTGTTACTTCATGATTTTCTATCGATTTCCGTTACTAAATTTTGTGCAGAGTATATGAAAAATTAAATTATATGTAACAAAGCAGTTAACTCAATTAATTCCATTCACCTTGTAAACCTATTTTCCAAGCGATTATTTCAGAGTGGTTGCTCATTCCATGATTCTCAGTATATTTTTGTTGCTAAATTTTGTGTAGATTATACATAAACTGAATTATATATGGAAGAAATCAGTTAACTTGGTAAACATTATCAGTGATAATCATTTCTCCTTCCAAGTATTTATTTTGACACGTCTACATACATTCAATCTCTAGTTTACAAAATGATTATCATATGATATCATTTAGGAGTGAAGTTACACCCTCCGCTCTATCCGTAAAGTTTCTCCAAGTTCATTCATGACATCGTGACATAAATGTATCAATAATTATTAATTTTACTCCGTACCGCTACTGAACGTTCGGAAGTATTCGGAAATTTTGTCAGCTAACCAGTTTCACACTGCTGTTAATCATAACCCAAAAAAATTTTCGATTCTTGACTTTGACGATTACTCTACGTATAGGTATAGGCAAAATTAAAGTTTTAACGGTTGGAATTGTATATTAGGTTATATTTCAGAAATTCAATGAAATGGATAGACCAGGCCAATTAGGATATATGGTGTTGAATGAAGATGGTGCAGTACTCTCTTCTTCGGGCGATTTAGAAAATGAAGAAAAATTTGCAAATTCTATCATGGAACTGATCAATTTATCTTCTCTGATTGATAATGGTTCTGGATATCCTGAAGGTTTTACAAAATTATCGATCGTGTATGATGATCACTATTATGTTATTTGTTTGTCCAATAGAAAACTATACATTGTCAAGAAGAGTTTTTCATAAACTTATATTTAGCAAATTTGTTAAGATAACCTATTCATATTGAATTTGAAATTCAACAGCCTATTTCTTTACTATAAACTCTTCTAATTTTTTGCCAGGGCATAATTGCTTATAATAATGAAATAAAAATTAATTCAGACCATTTAATTGTCTATTTATCGAATGAAACAAAATAGTAATAAGAGAAGTTGAGGATAATGAAAAAACTAGGCATAATTCAACTATGACAAGTATAATAAATAAGCCTAAAATAAACAATGTAATAAATAAAGCATGATCCAGTGAATGCCATACAAACCTGAAAGTTCCTTCAACATAGGCAAAGGGATAGGAAACTACGAAGTTTGGATCATCTCAGGGCTTTGAGAGATAACATGTTACATTGCTGTGACAAGGCCTCACCGAATACCCTTAAATTAACATTAATAAATTGTAACAGTGCTTATAGTATAAAAGCTTTACTATTAACTATAAATGCAAGTGTCAGGCAATATAATTTCAAGTGAGGTAGTTATTTGGATTTTCTAATACAACTTCTTTGCTTTTCAACAAAATGCCCTAGCAAACATTATGCTCCTGCATTGTTATTTCCTACTAACGATAAATTACAAACTATATGTCAGATGATACCCAGTTTTCTACTCGTTCAATCAACTGCTTTGTTAGTTAGAATCCAACAGTGGTTTTTCTGTGTAACGTCTGACCCGTTCTAGGATGCGCAAATTGAAAGGTACCTTTGTAATCCTTAGCTCGCACAAGTCTTGACTTCTGACTGTTGTCATTCTTAGCAGAAGATACAACTGGTTAACACAAACACATTTCAACATAACATAAAGGGATTATTACACATATCATGTATGTATAGGTACAACGAAGCAAACAACTTAACTACCCCATATTATTCTTATCCGCTTGGATGTATATTGCCTCACGCTAGCATCTACACTGTCCTGCCACTAAGAAAATGCTTCTTGTTACCTAAATAACATAAAAGTACATAGTTGAATTATTCAAATAACATTTTATTGTGAGATTTTCACTCAACCGTTCATAAAACCATGATACATGGTTTCCTATACAATAGCTTCTTCAGGCATGTTCAGTATGATTTAACAATATCTACATCGTGTTTTTATATACAATTTTTTAATCTTAATGTCTATCACTGCCTGACAAATTTGTATTTAATGAATTTTTACCATTCTAGGAATAAACTTATCAAACCGAACATAAAATAAATGCCAAACCACATGAGACCCCAAATTGCCTTAATTAAAATTTACCTTAATTTCCAATTTCTTCATTACAAACCAAATTCAATATTGGGGATTTATTCAAATCTGTTTGGTCATTGAGTAATAGTTCCAAATTATCAAACTTATTGATTTCTCGGCATTCCAATGAAATATATAGTGTAGAAAGTTACCCCAGTTTAGTCAATGTGAATTTTGGGACAAGAACCACAAGTCATCTTGTATACCCCCATTGATAATTTGAATAAATTCATTCCAATACCAAAGTATATAATAAAATTTAAGGTGATATTGAAAGTTTAACTTCATGTTATATTTGATAGGCAAGAGTTGGAACCTCAGGCGTAAAATGAATCTAAAGACAACACTACCCACAATACAATGAAAATACTGTCGGCCCACATTTTTTCAACCAATTGGCAAGGCATGGATATTTTCTTCAAAGACCCTGTTATTCCATGAATGTAATATGAATTTTAAGGTGATATTCTTAATATCACCTTAAACTACTGTTACTTCTCAAGTTATATTTTGTAGTTTTTATGTCTCCATGTACCTTCTTATCATTTTCAATAATTGGCAATGTAGATTTCTTATGTTTCGTTGAGAATACTTCTTCCCTTTTGGAAGGAGTACATTTATCAACAGCCATGCCACTGGGATTAAAATTAGAAATATCACCATCACAACAGCTAATATGTGAAATGTCATCCCTTAAGTACGGAACAGAGTTTTCACAACTATCATCAATAAGTGCTATTTTAGGTTTATAAAAATTGAAATTATTTTTAGATTCATTCAATAAACTCAAAATACGATTATTCTGATTTTGAATCATGCAAAGCAATTCAAATTGTTTTGTCAGTATGTCATTGTGAACAAAAAAATTATAAATAAAAATTGTAGCAGCAAGTATAAGAAGTCCATATCTGGAATACCAGACATAATTATAAATATTTGAATGCACAATATGTGCCTCAATTCCTGAGTTGTTTGAAACCATGATTGAACAAAAATACCTTTCAATTAATAAATGAAAAAAAAATACAAGTAATATGGGTAATCGTGCAGAACTGGTTCTCCGAGTTGCAGTCAATGCAAAAACTGAAAGAACTGATATGGAATAAAATATTGCAGAGTCAATCCATGAAATTTCACCTACAATCCAATCTTGTAAATTATTTATTGCTGCAGACAGAAGCTTTAATGTGCTTTGATTTGTCTCAAAAGAAACAAAAATATCGTGTAAAACATTTTCCAACACTTTACCATGTTCATACATTTGCATTTGAAGTTTGAAACTTTTTATTTGGGCTTGAAGCAACCCTTCTTGATTCTGAGCAGTCTCTTTCAGCTGTTTTCCCACAAGTATGGTATTGTCTGCTATAATCTCATTCCAAATTTGTCCTTGCAAAAACCAGCAAATATTTTGAGTGTGAGTGTAAAATTCTGTGTAAACATTGAAAGCACGATCAGACATACTATTGATACAAATTGCTCTTAAATTGACCTTTTTATCAAATTCACAGTCATAAGTTGGGTGACCTGACATTTCTAGAAAACAATTAGTAATATGAAGGGCAATTTCACTTTGAATGTTCTCATTAAGATATCTGCAACTAGTCTCCAAATGCTGTACAGCAGATTTCCAGCAAGATCCATAACGAGGTAAAACTGATTTGTCTTTCAAGAGCTGAAAATTGAAATTTCATTTTAGATACCTGGCGGGTGAATTTGATTTATCAAAATATACCTACATTATATTGTGTTTTGCCCATTTCCAAAACTTCATTATTTACTACCAATCCTTCCACAAATTGTAAATATATAAAGCAATGAATTTTGTAAATAATTCTGTTGGTTATACTTGGGACGATCATTTCAATCAAAAATTACTAGGTGTACAATAGAATTCCTTGAAAGTATCATGGATCAAATAATGAAATAATTCAAACTACACAAAAATAACGAAATTGAAAAACGAATTGCGGCAGGGTCGCCACTCTATATTTAATTTTCATATATAGTTTATGTTCCAAAAGTAACCAGAAATGCGGTTCAGTACTAGAATCACCACTATTGTGGTACTACTGGAAAATCTGTTATTAATGGAACAAAAGTTTCCTGAAAACTGGTGAACCAAACGTCAAAATATTAAAGATATGTTCCAAAAATAATCACTGGTTGACCGCTACTAACCAGAATTTTGGACAGCGGTTAACTGAGAAAAATACTATTGTTGCCTTACTTTTGAAATGAGATGCTTATGTCAATTGTCAAGTGTGTTATCATAAGTCAATGTCTGAATTATTTTTGAATGATATACACTGTGACCATACCATTTTACAATAAACATCTGATGATTCATCGGAGGAAGATGAATCTCACACAGGGCCCCTAATATTGAAATATTTCATGAACTGACGATAGATTTTTCTACTATTAGTTACTCCAATGTGTTATCATCCTCATTCGATGAAACAAATGAATGAGAGATTATACAAATTTACCCGAGTCATTTTTTTCATGTTATATTTTTCAAATGAGTGGGAAAACATGAAAACATCTGATTTTATTGGCCCACGATAAGTGAAACTTCAAGCTGAAGAGGACGAGTAATTTTTATTTGAGGACACTGCAGGAAAATCCTTAAAGCGCTTTCAGAGCGGGGCCTGTGTGACATGTTTCGCTATCGCAGTAGCTTTTTCGTAGTAAATAGCATATGCCTTCAAGCCTTCAAGGCTCATCTAGACGAGACACGTACAGACCGTGAGGCGCTTCAAGCTCGTAATGGTCTCGAAGCGGCAGTGGCAGATTTCGAGTTGGCTGTGAACAACGGTTTTCACGTAACCACAACTAGGACAGAGTGTCCTCTCCGAAACTGTAATGAATTTCCTTTCAGGATGAAGAACCTTATCCGGGAGAGAAACCGACTCAGACGAGTTATCAGCAGACACTCTGCCCTGGAGACAAGGCAGCGGCTAGCAGGATGGCCAGCCAAGTTATACAGGCCATCGCTGACTATAGAAACGAGAGGTGGAGCGAGTGTGTGGAATCACTCGAACCTGGGGATGACGAGCTCTGGCGAGTCATCTGCAGGCTCGAGAAGAGGAAAACCGCTCCCTCCTCTCTTCACGGACAGCGCGGCATCAGCTACTCCACCGCCGAGAAGGCGTTGGCCTTTGCAGATACAATGGAGAGCCAGTTTCAACTTAACGTTGATCCGGATGATGACGAGGTGATCCGTACAGCTCCGGAGGAAGAACTGGGCCTCCAAGCCCAAGAAGACTCCGGTAGATGATTCAATCAACAATAGGTTATTGAAGCAGCTCCCCGAGAGCTTCATCAGATATTTGCTGAATACAATCAAAAGTTCAATCGCCCTCAGATACTTTCTTCGGAGATGGAAGCATGTCGTAGTTGTCATGATTCCGGAACAGGGTCTGAACCTGCTGTTTTCCCAGAATCGTCGTCCGTTTAATCTGCTTTGCTCAACAGCTAAGTTGCCTGCACATGTTGTGCTGCAAAGGCTAACAGAAGAACTTGAAGACCGAAATGTTCTGCCTGACGAACAATTTGGCTTCAGGAGGGCACACTCCACCGAGCTGCATGCCCTGAGACTGGTCGAAAATTCAGGAAGGCAGTCCATCTCGTCCTCCTGGACATTTCAAAGGCCTTCGACCTAGTCTGGCACGAACGACTTTCACATAAACTGCTCGATTTCGATCTGCCCCGGGGTCTGGTTCGGTGGGTTAGGTCCCTTCTGAATGGCAGTCCATTCAGTCGAGGAATCAGAGAGTTTTCGAGTCAGCGGAAACTCATGATAACCCATTTGTTGGGGAAGCTGTAGATTATACTATAGGCGACCCCACCCGATTCAAAAGGCCCCGTCGCTCAGTTGAGTGAAGGCCCCACGACGTCTGTTAAAATGAACAGTTTGTTCATCTTCAGTCAGGAAAAGGTACACAAGGCCAGAGCGGCATCCTTCAGTTATGTACCATTCGTCCTCTTGACGAACCGCAGTTGAAAGGGTAAGGGAACTATTTCCAACCTGATTAAAATGAAGATGATTTGCTGAGTACTAATTTCTCACTTTTGTATGTACGTATGCATGCTCCATATATCAAAGTCAAATGTTGAAAAGTTTGCTTTTACTCACAGAATTAAAACATGAGTTGAAAATTAGAGAATTGGTTGGGGAATTTGTTGAGGAATGAAAAATATTAGAGATATTTTGGACATTCACCTGTATTGAATCTCATGATCGTAACACGATCCCGATCCATGCAGTTCGTGGAAGCTTGTAGTACTTTGGCCTCATGCTCTTTTTTCTTTTGTTTTAGTTACTGACCTACTCTGTGCTAATTTTTTCCTCATCATCGACACTATTTCGTATTTCTGATTCAGTTGTTCTTTTACCTGAACGGAAGTACGAATTTTGAATATGTTATAAATATGTGATAATGAAAACTACCGCATTTTAAATTTATATTGAGATTACTGATTGAAATATAGTCTTGACTTTCATTTTTGTGTATTGCTTGTGGATCATGAACTTTTTATGCCAAATTGGGCGATACGAAAGAAAACATGCTGAAAAATATTCAAATATATAATTAAATGCGTAATTTAGATGTAGTATAGAAACAAAAAAAAAGAAGATGAATATGCTTGAACCTCGAGGCAAATGTAATTGTTGAAATTATAAAAAAGATGATATATATTTACTTAAAAAGTTTTGATTGGAATTGTTTCCTACATCTTTCAGTAATTTGCATCAAAAATCGTTGCAAAACGCCGTCTTTTCATGGGTCTCCTCAATCTTAGGATCCGAAATAAGTCGCAGGAGACAAAATCTGGTGAATACGGTGGCTGAAGCATGATTACGGTTTTGTTTTTGGGCAAAAAATGACGAGCAAGCAATGACGAGTCAGCTGCATTATTGTAATGCAAAAGTTATGGATTGTTTTTACACAATACCGGATGTTTTATGCGTATTACTTCTCGCAAGCGGTGCATAACTTCAAGATAATACTACTTATTCACCGTATGACTATATAGCAAGAACTCCTGATGCACTACGACATGGTAATCGTATATCCTTCATATGAATAATCTAACTGTTCCAAGGCATCAAAAAAACATTCAAATTCAACTAATCCAATCGTATCGCAGGTATATACAAAGCTTTTAAGGAGAATGTTTTATGCTCCAAATAACAAATCCACCCAGTCTAATTGGTTTCAAATTCTATTGTTGGAAGTGTGGATCAACTGTCTTCAGTACTTCACAAACACCAAACACATCTTTATCTAAACGAGTTTGAGGCTGATCTGATTGATTTTGTTCTGGTAAACCAAATACTATTAAATTCATCTTTCGAGAGTTACGATCATTTAATTCCTCCATAATATCTTCAAATTCTATAATAGGCGAAGGTACTTAAAGTACTATTTACAGATTCTCTAATATCCTCTTGTAATGATAATGTAAGACTCCTCAAATCATTAATCTGACTACCAATATTCCTGCAGCCCGAACAAAACCATGTATAACCCTTATCCTGTTCGCACACGATCTTAATTTCCTGAGAGGTTAACACATACATGCCGAAAAAATCGCATGCAAACTGAACATTTCACCATTAGATTCGATTTGTAAGATTTGTTACAACATGCGCAAATTATATTTGACGGCATTTTATTTGTACTACGGCACAGGACGTTTCTTGCAAAAGAAGATTCGATGATGATAAGCACATGTACTATTAAACTGGTATCAGATTTAACTCGCCTCTGGTAGGGCACGCCTCTAGAAGGGTACTACCTACCCACTTGTATTAAAAGATGTGGCTAATTGCTTGCAATTTACGGCTTAGACCCAATACACTGAATCAGTTTTAGATATAATTCAAATTTTCATCAACTCAAAACTTGAAACTGATTTTTATCTTCACACAGTTGTTCACGGTATTTTCATTGTCGTTTTGGTGAGAAATTTGAAAATTTTCTTCCGTAAAAAAACACTAAAACTTTAGTTTTTGTTAGGACAACGGCGATGCACGTGTAAACTTATTCACAGATTGAATAAAAAGGAAAAGTTATGGCCCTTTTAAGCAAATTTGGTTACCGTTGACGTCATTTAATAATTACCGAGCGATAGATAGTCATGCGACTTTTTTTTAAGTCAAAATTCAGGAATTTTGGAACGAACTTCACTGCCATACGCTTCATGCCCAAAATTTCCGAAAAAATTGGATGGAATGACTCAACCAACATCCAACTATACATCCTCAGCAACTTCTCTAATGGTGATTCAACGATTCTCCATAACAATTTTTTCCACTTTCCCAAGTCATCAGTGATATTCTCGCTGAATGAATTGAACTTTACCATCATTTTCAATATTCAATTTTTAGGTAAAAATGATGAGAAATGTGTAAAAAAATTCTTGTTGGAAATAATGAAGACCATTATTATATTATCAGGTACTATTATTTTCACCGGCTGTTGATGTGCTGGGGCGTCCAGGGCATGCGTCGTCATTCACATTTTCTCGACCTTCTGTGGAAAGATTGAACCACTTGTAAACATTTTTCTGACTCAGAGCATAATCACCGTATCGTGAGTGTTTTTGAGCACTCAATTCTATTTTTTACACAAAATTTGATGAACATTTTCAAATCCATTTTTTTTACAGCAGAAAATCACCGAGCACATTTATGCTACAGACAGAAACAAGACATTTATTAACAATTCAAAGTCACCACGGAACAAATTAAAAAAATCTGGGGTCTACAAGCTCAGGTGCGACTACTGCAATGCCTTATATATAGGCCAGACTGGCCGCAGTTTCAACCAGGAGTTGCATATATTTTGATTAACATGTACGTAACATGTACAGGAAAATAAGGGGAATCTGCGATTTTCTATTTTTATTTCTCATTATTTTTTATTTTCATTATATATTAGTTTCAATCTGATAAACAGTCAGTTCGAATGTCACCAAAGGCATAATGAACTAGTTTCACTATTTTCAGAAAACTTTAGGAAACAAAATGTTTTTCACTAAAAATTCGTACTTCAGATATATCTATTTAGTATTTATTTACAAGGAAGTCAACTGCCAAAACCATTTTTGCTGAGTTGAAACATAAACCCTAGTCAATCCCTCTCGCGCAAGTTGCAAATTCTGAGGATTACCTATTACCATTAGTATGGGAACGGCAATCACATGATGAGAAAGTCATTACTTCCTCATATTCATGGAATGTAATGATAGTCTTCAAGTAATTTCACATTTCCGACTTTCACGTATACCCATAGGCGGATCCAGCCAGTGTCAAAGGAGGAGACTCTGACCAAAGAATAACTTTATCAAGGACTCATAAAAATATTTTCATATTTTCCTTACTTTCATGCGTCAACTAGCACATGTTCCCAAATACCGCTGCCGGACTGAGTCAAGGCCGATGAGAAGCTCCTCCCTCAAGATGTGCAATACATGTGTAGGAATATGTTATCAGTATGTTTGATTATTCGAGCCGTAAACGTGAAATTGCAAACAAAAGTTTCTCTTTCTTTTTTCCTTATACTTTCTTCATCATACACCGACTCAAACTTTACGCAGATACGATTTCTCCCACCGGCCATGACTCAGTCCGGTAGGTGTATTTTCAATAATCTATGTAATTACTAAGGGTTTTATCTTTATAATTGTTTACACATACATGATAAAAGGGTTGACCTTGTAAGTAAAATTATTATGATGTACATGAACACACCTTTATTTTGTATGATCATAACATGGAACAACAAAAAATACAATAAAGTCAATAATAGAAACACTGATATAAATTAATATTATAGAAGAAATAATGAGACTATGTTTTATAATAGTTTCAAGGAGTTCATAGTTTTCACGAAATATTTACTTCGAATAACGAAGTGTAACGTTTTTTAGGCGAATTCATCTTGTTTGGGTCGATTTTGTCTACTACTTCCATAGATATATACTATGTATACTTGCTACTTCTCGATGAACATTCATGAGTGCTATAATGACACCAGACGGTCATCTCTTATGGTCGTTTTCATCCAATCCTACAGGCGCCTGAGGCTAGAAAAATACCTCCCCGCTGTGTCGGTGCTGACTGGAACAGAGACATATATCTAAAGTAGATTGATTGTGAAAGGGTGGACTTCATTGTCACACATAAATAAAGCCTTTATGGATGAGTCTTGGATATCAATGCCTGCCCCATGTAATTGTTTCCATTTTATTTTCCAAATAGCAATTTTGTTCAACAATATAGTAAGGTTGATCTTTGCCGCGTTGTTGCGTGCAAAGTTGAACTCAAATTAACCAAGCACGAAGGGATTAGATTCGTGAGCTGATACAGGCTGACGGTATTAGGAATATCTTGTTCTAGATTAGAATTTAAAATTTTCCACTGAAAAGTTGATGAGACTTTGACATATAAACAACCCGTTTAAAGGAACGAATTTCCCGAAGTCATGGAAATCTGGTTAAACCATAATAACCTCAAACATGAGTGCTCAGAACTTATTCTTCCTTAGCTGTCATTACTGTTGTTGGGGCCACACTAACGAGAAATGCCATTAATTATCGCGATAATGGACGTTAACCGTAGGTGTAGCCACGACTTAACGCGATAATTTGACAACGGCAGTAATATTGCCGTTTGGCGTTAGGCGATAGCTCAAGTGGCGGTACATCAAAGAGATTAACGCGAGAATTAATGCGATAAAGCGGCCACACTACGTCGGACGTCCATCTTCAAAGTAAAATTAACGCCATTTTTATCGCCAATCATGGGCATTCACGTTGACCGTATTAAGTGTAGCCACCCACTTTAGCGCGTTAAAAATCATCGCGATAATGGGCATTGACGTTAGCCGCTAGTGTGGCCTCAGTTTCACAGAATATTGTGCCGTTTCTAACCAGAATCTTTGATAATAGTCACCTGAAAAATATATTATTGTGGGTTACTTTTGGAAGTGGACAGTTGTGTATAATTGATAATTTTTGACCTTTCATTCCCCAAAAGGTTTTATTTAGTTTACGTTAGGTTTTTCAGGTTTTCATATGTCTTTCTTGTTTTTATTACCCCTAAAAACACTAGTTGATAAGTTGAACATTTCGATGTTGAAAAGTACCTGAGTCAATAAAATTTTTAGAAAATGGTAATGATGAAATACTATGATAAAATTCTACTCATATAGGTATGTAAAATATAACAATTTTTTACTCTCCAATTACAAACAGTTGTTTGTGTTTTTTCTAAAAACCAAATTGAGGTAACCGAGCTACCTTTGACAATATCCCGTTCAAATATTCTAAATCCCGTTCAAATATTCTAAATCCAAACTAGTCATCTGCCAATTGCTACTCTCACCAAAACAAAATCTTCGACTAGCATTTTGACATTTGGTTTCACCAGTTTTCAGAAAAACGTATCACAGCATCTGTGTTTTTGAAAGAACCGACAATTTTAGAAACACCAAATCACATTTCTAGTTACTTTCGGTACATATAATTTGGTTTTCTATATTTTTTTAAGCATAATGCAATTTTACTCGAGAATGGGGTTGGCGACACTGAAAAGTAGTTACGTCACGTTGACTTAATTCTTCGTATGTAATTCATTTACTGTCTTACTTGCCTGTAGACGCAAATTAAAATATTTTTTTAGGTTTTTGCCATTGAAATGGCCTTTGGAGATTATCCTGTTGAATATAATCCCAAAATACATGGACCGTACGATCCTGCTCGTTTTTATGGCAAACGTAAGAATATTTTCTATACTTCTTATATTCTCATTATGTAATACAGAATTCAAAAATTTTGAACATGCATTATGGTGCTCAAGTAAGATTCAATCTGAATTTATTTGAAAGTAATAAATGAAATTTGCGGATATTAAAATATATTATACATTCAATGACATTGAAATTACAGGTTCAGGACAAGTCGAATATTTAGTAAAACACTTCATTTGATTATTGGACAAAGTGAAAGAATTGAAAGCCTTCACTACTCTACCTTCAAACAAAGTTTGTTCTATGAGAATGTTTTCCCTGTCAGCATTAAGTATTTTCTAGAAATTATATTTTAGTTAATTCCATAGTTACTATGATATGAATGCAATACTGCTTAATTTGCTGAAAAGGGTCTTGGGATCATGACTTATTCTCTTAGTGGAATATTTTGAACTAAAAATTACATTTTACAACAACTAATAATGTGTACATGTGCTTGAGTTCAAATAAAAAAAGAAAATATGAAGAAAATCCTTTCATGACTACATTTTTATTTTGGTCTGCGTTATTCGTATTCAAAGTTTTTAATGATATAATCGAGGTACTTGAACTTCTTTGGTTCATCGATTTTTTATGATATTGGTTTTCGAAATGGTAATCAGGTCTTTTATTGAAAGACACTTAGAGATAACATTTAGAGAATTAATCTTGATTCTGGCAGTGACAGTAGCATTTTACCTTCTTTGTATCTGTAACAAACCATTCCCAATCCAAATTTGAAGCCCTTCTTTATTACTTTAGTATCTTATGATAATTTTTGTTTGAAGTTGGTTGATAATGTTTCGTAGTGCATTTCATTAGTTTGGACTTCCATTGTCTAATATGATATAAATTGATTTGAAATCCCTGAAAGAATCTGTAAAACATTAAAAGATTAGCTGAAAACTAACAATAATAATATCCAAAAAAACTGAAATTACAATGAAATAAAATACAAGCAACAACCAAAAAAATAAAAAAGTTGAACTATTAAAATGAAATGAAAATAAAAAAATTATCAACAAGAAATGAAAATTAAAAGATTCCAAGCCACGTTACTTAACGACGTTTCAATTGTTAGTATCCACAATCGTCTTCGGGTGATNTTTGGACACTTTTCAGTCCCTCAATCTGTGTTAGTTGGTAACGGTCACCACATGATGGCTATATGAAAGGGGGATATCGATGTTGAAATGTGTGTTAATGGAGAGTGGTCTCAAAATTACCTCAAAGAAGTTTGGTTTGTACCAGAGATGGGAAGAAATTTGTTTTCCACTTCTGCGCTTGATACGGGAATGACCGCATCTTTCAAGAAATATTGTTGTAACATTTTCAAAAATAATGCCAAAGTGGCATTTGCAGAAAGAATGAATGAATGAATGATTTATTTGGTAGGAAGATCCTACTAAATAAATCAATAGTAAAGACAAAATGGTCGTTACTATATGAAGATGCGTGTTCTTTTACCTGAAGTTGAGGCGCAAGCTAACATATCTGTTAATGAGCAACTCCATTTATGGTATGAACGCCTGAGCCACCAAAACAAGAAATATGTTCAGAAGTTTTTAAAAAAAACGAGTAATTCATGTAGAAGTCGACGGTGAATTCTGTGAAGCTTGCATTTTCTGTAAACAACATAGATCGAGCTTCAAAAAATATAATGAAAGACCCCAGAAAGTAGGTCAAGTGATACATGCTAATGTATGTGGTCCAATGCCTGTAACGTATCTTGGAAGTGCCCATTATTATGTGTTATTCAAGGATGATTTCTCCAAATACAGAGCAGTCTATTTTTTAAAGAAAAGTTCGAGGTGAAGTTCAAGATAGAAGTTTTTCTAGCAGAAGCCAGAACTATCGGCCACACTATTCAAGAACTTTTTACTGATGGTGGACTAGAATTTAATAACCATGACGTGACTGACTGAGCTACATGGTAAGAATCTTCCAGAGGAGCTGTGGGCAGAATCAGTCAATACAGCTGTGTATATTGAACAGAAGATGAAAAATCCTCGATTGAGTTGTGGACAGGAAAAGACAGTTATGTATAACATCTCAAGGTCTTTAGGACTGATTGTTTTGTCGACATACCCAAGGAAAAGAGAAGAAAATTTGCTAAGGGGAGCATGAAAGGATCTTTAGTGGGATATATTGGTAATAAGGATGGTTATCGTATCTGGGCCCCAGAAAAGAATGACGTTATCTTGAGTAGAGATGTCATTTTCAAAAATGAGAAAATTGAAATCTGTCATCTGAAAAGTTGATCAGAATATGAAGTTGTCAATCAGCAAACATAAATTTAATTTAAAGAGAAAGATATCACTGATACTGAAGCACAAAGTAGTACTGAAGAGCTAAGAGAGTCAAGTGATAAATCTCCTGTAGGTGACGAACAGATTTGTCAGCAGTTAGGAGAAGGATTGGGAGACAGATCAAAACTATCGAAACCAAATTATTTTGATGCTTACGCTATCATTTCGGAGGCTTACGATGTTCCAGAAAACTATGATCAAGCGTTGAAATCAGAGTTTGCATCATTATGGAAAATTGCTATGGATGAAGAAATGAAATCTTTAGAAGAAAATCAAACCTGGTAGAAGGTCGATCTTTCCTTCATCAAGGAAGGCAATTTCAAATCGATGAATTTTCTCAACAGAGGAATCTTCTCAAGGTACATCTACTAAGTTCAAAGCAAGGTTAGTTGCGAAGGGATATTCTCAAAAGGCTGGGCAAGATTATAACGAAACTTTTGCTCCTCGACACTATTAGAACAGTTCTTGCAGTGGCAGCCAGAGAAAATATGCATTTATCTCAGTTTGATGTAAAACGGCATTTCTCAATGATTTGCTTAACGAAGAAATCTAAATGAAACAACCACAAGGTTTGTAAATTGTTAAAAAGTTTGTATGGACTCAAGCAAGCCCTACGATGTTTAAATATGAGAATATGTGACTTTTTTCTTTGTTTTGGTTTGAAGCAAAGTACTGCGGATACTTCTTTATTCATAAGGGAAGGATTCGCACCCCTACGAACGACAACCCTCAGAAGTCGAAACTTGTGTGAGCTAAGGATTAACGAGGTCTTACCTTTCACCGTGTGATTCCTAACACGGGTTGGACGATAGCAAGTGAAGATCAAACGTTCATACTAGGGCTTGAACCACCGACCAACACGGCAGTCAATTCGAGTGATTGAACAAAGCATCCACGCCGAACCGCTTGGCTACCGACCGAGGTGCAGAACGTGAAAATCGCACAATAGTGGAATCTGACTGAGCTACATGGTAAGAATCTTCCATAGGAGCTGTGGGCAGAATCAGTCGATACAGCTGTGTATATTGAACAGAAGATGGAAAATCCTCGATTGAGTTGTGGACAGGAAAAGACAGTTATGTAGAACATCTCAAGGTCTTTAGGACTGATTGTTCAGTTGACATACCAAAGGAAAAGAGAAGAAAATTTGCTAAGGGAAGCATGAAAGGATCTTTAGTGGAATATATTGGTAATAAGGATGGTTATCGAATCTGGGCCCCAGAAAAGAATGACGTTATCTACTAAGTTGAAAGCAAGGTTAGTTTTAAAGGAATATTCTCAAAAGGCTGAGCAAGATTATAATGAAACTTTTGCTCCTCGACACCATTGGAATTGGAATTTATCTCAGTTTGATGTTAAAACGGCATTTCTCAATGGTTTGCTTAACAAAGAAATCTACATAATACAACCACAAGGTTTCGATGATGGAACTGCTGGAGTTTAAATTACTTAAAAGTTTGTATGGACTCAAGCAAGCCCCACGATGTTGAAATATGCGAATATGTGTCTTTTTTCTTCATTTTGGTTTGAAGAAAAGTACTGCAGATCCTTTTTTATTCATAAGGGAAGGAGAAAATAAGTTATTGGTTGTCCTAAACGTTGACGATAGACTGATACCAGGGAAATATGAAAACTCAAAGACTTGCTTAATTTCTTAAAAATGGAATTTCAAATCATGATTGAACTATGGAACACTTATTTGGGAATTCATATGATTTGTCATTCATCAGCAGCCTTACACTGAGATAATTTTACAAAAATTCAAAATGATGGAAACATATCCAGTAGTCACTCCTGCAGACAGATGTCAGTTTTCATGGGAAAACTCTAAGGAGCAGAATGAAAATATTCCTTTTCGATCTGCTGTTGGACATTTAATGTATCTGACTGTAGTTTCAAGGCCGGATATTACATTTGCTGTCAACTCCGTTTCACAAGAACTTTCAAAACCTGAGAAAGGTGACTGGCAAAATGTAAAGAGAATATTCAGGTATTTACGTGGCACTTCAAATTATGGACTTCACTTTCAAATTTCAAATGCTAAGTTGGAAGTTTATAGTGATTTAGACTATGCTGGAGATGTAAAAACCAGTAAATCTACATCTGGTGTCGCTTGCAAATTTGGAAATGGATCAATATGTTGGTTAAGTCAAAAGCAACGATCCGTTTCACTATCAACTACTGAGTCAAAGTATATAGCTAGCAGTGAGGCGGCAAAAGAGTTGGTGTGGTTGATGAGGCTCTTTGAGGCAGTATTGACTGATATGTTGTCTACACCTACATTTTACATAGACAACGCAAGTGCAGTTAAATTGATAAAGAATCCTGAATTCCACAAGCGCACTAAACACATAGACGTGCGATATCATTTTGTTAGAGAAAAGTATGCCGAAAGGTGTATTTAAAATTGAAAATATCCCAAGCGCAGCTCGGGTAGCCGATATAATGACAAAACCTTCACCAAAATGTCAGTTTGAATATTTTAGGGATATACTGGGTGTTGCAGATGAAGAATTCAGTTCAAGAGGAAGTTTTGAGGAATGAACAAGAATTTAATCCACCTATTATGTTTTGTTTTATTGGTAAAAAAATGTTTATAGAGTTGTCACTGTCAAGTTACTTGAATTAATTTTCTCTGAGATTTGTATATTAATTTTCATGAAAGTTGTTTACTGTTGAATAATCCTGTGTTCAACCTAAAACTCATCAGGAATGAATGTTCTGCCACAATAAAAAACAAATTATTGAAATATATAAACAAGTTTTTGCGGGAATAGGTGAGATTCCTGGATTATTTTCTATTAATTTAACCAGTGGTGATACAGAAACAGCTAGTTTTATATAAACATTGAATTACACGAAAAAGAGAAACACTTTCCGAAACAACCACTTTTCTATGAACATTGAATTATACAAAAAACACTTTACTCTATACAGTTTGTATTCCCAACATTCGTTATGGAATTGACTCAGGTATTATTCACAGGAGTGCTAC
>NW_019291766.1:2083-25973 GCF_000500325.1 Leptinotarsa decemlineata | reverse complement strand
GTTGTGGGGTTTTCTGGTTCAATTCCGAGTATAGAACCAAATGGTATGAGCAACTACAGTATGTGGAAGTTTATGATGAGGATGACTCTCATTGGAATGGATCATTGGGATTGTATTGAGCCATTAAACGACCTCGCTACATCATTCCAAGAAAGATCGACGAGCCTTAGCCACCATCTGTCTGAATGTGAAAATCCATCGTTACATCAACGAAATCAGCAAGAGAAGCGTGGGATAATCTCGGAAAAGCATATGAAGACAAAAGGCCGACTCGACGTTTAGGATTATTGAAATCCCTCTTTCGCATGAAGTAAGAATATTTCAGCAGTCTTGACCAGTACGTTACAGAAGTTTTGTCAACATCACAAAAATTAGCCGATATCAATAATCCGTTGGAAGACGAGTTCATCGGTGTGATAATCTTAGCAGGTCTACCTTCCCGATTTGATTCGATGATTAAGGCTTCTGGTGCAAAAATAACGAGCGATCTTTTAAAAAATAAACT
Organism: Leptinotarsa decemlineata; assembly: GCF_000500325.1. Classification (NCBI taxonomy): domain Eukaryota; kingdom Metazoa; phylum Arthropoda; class Insecta; order Coleoptera; family Chrysomelidae; genus Leptinotarsa; species Leptinotarsa decemlineata. The sequence goes on along the minus strand of NW_019291766.1, from coordinate 25,468 downwards.
ATTACAAGATGACATCAAACGTAGCACATTAACAATACTGAAGATGCAGAATTCACATCAAAGGAGTGGAATTGTAGAAATGGACCAAGTTCACTGAATAAAAAGCAAAGAGGACTGAAATATTTCGGATGTGGAGCTCTTGGGTATAAGAAAATAGCACATCCAAAAGCAAATGTGTAACAAAAACTGCCACGAAATGGTTTGGAACAGCAACTAACGTTAATGGATTATATAAGCTTGATCTTCAAATTAACTTTTGTGAGTTACTTGTGCTGATAGCTGTACTAACATGTTCAATTCCAAAGTCGAGAAAATTGTGGAGCCGTCTAGGGTGTCGTCATTTCTTGGAAGAGGGTAACTGTCTTTCTTCGTCACGTTATTAGTTGGCGATAATCCACGCAGAACCTTGTCTAGCCGCCCTTCTTCTTCACTAATACGACTAGGGAAGACCAGGGGCTGTCAGAAGGTTCGATGACTCCTTCTTTTCCATATCGACTATCTTGTCTGCCTCTTCTTTCTTGGCAAGAGGGAGTCTTCTAGCTGATTGCCGGATTGGTCGGGCATTCCCAGTGTCGATTCTGTGCTGAACCACATTAGTTCTGCCGCTTTTTCCTTCTCCAATATCGAAGATTTCCTGGTACTTCTTCACTAACTCCCTCAATTTGTATCGGTGAGTTGGTGGTATGTCCTTGAAGGAAATGTCAATCAACTTCTCCAACTCTTTAGACAAGTGGCTTGGCTAACCGAATTCCGAACACTCAGTATCACAGAGGAAATGGACGAATAGTGCCCCAGTATTGTTCCTTTCTTCAAGGTCACGGAAAAGTAGTTGATATTCATGACCCTGACCGGCACAACTTTATTAACACGCAACAGGGTCTTCCCCAGTGCGATTCCTCGTTCACGCTGCTCGCACTTTCAGCCCTCTCAGGTACGCACAAGTTATGTGAAGAGATTTTGCAGACTATCCAAGGAAATGCAGTGCTTGCAGATTCCCACCCCGGATCCAGAAACGATTATCATCGTAACCTTTTTATTCATTCATTTTGCAGATCTCGATGTGAGAAGTTCTCTAGAAATTTATATTGTAATTTTGAATAAAATAAATTGTTTTTAAAAACGGTTTTCGACTTCAAAGTTACTTAACTCACACGTCTTCAGCCAGCAGGACCCTGATCATATCTTAGCTTCTTCCATGAAGCACCAGCTCTTCGTCAACACGTAGGGCGCCGTCTTGAATATTCAGCTCGAACCCTCTGGAATTCATTATGCCCATTCCAATAATCGCATCGTCCTCGATGTCCGCCACCAGTGCACGATGGTTCAATTTATTACTGCCCAACACCAATTCAATTGGTAGTTCTCCAAGTACAGTGGCAGGCTCTCCTTTGCTGTGCGTAGCTTCCGACTTGACGGTTCAATTATTGCCAGAGTTTTGGCAAAGGTTGGCCCAAGAATGGTTCTCGTCGCACCTGTATCTTGTCGTTGGAGAACGGCAACATATGCGTTTTTTACGGGGACTTGCTGGGTACAGGCCGACGATTGTCCCTTCTCATCGACCCCCTCTAGTTTTCCTGATTTGTTGTTGGTTCTTTGAATGCTGGACATTTGCTATGCACATGCCCAATTTTTCCACAGTTCCAGCATTTTATTTGTTTTCTCTCAGGCAATACTTCTTTTATTATCCCATCTCATGGTGGCCTCAATACCAACAGGCACCTGTCCATCTTCCTCGATAGCTCGAACTTTGCTCTAGCTCTTGCAGGTTTGTTTTGCAGCCTCAAACTCCAGAGCGCTTGCCAGTGCATCCACGAGATGTTTGGGATGAGCTAGTGTCAAGGCCTGCATTGTTTCTTGGTCGCGAAGTCCGTCTAAGAATGCCTGACCTGCTAACCGCTCCATTACATTTTCCGGTGTAGCAGGATATGCCAAACGAACCAATAGAGCAATATCGGCTTCAAATTCCTGTAGAGATTCTGGCAGCGATTCTTCAGCTGTGAATGGTAAATGTGCTCTAGGTGTGCCTGTTCATACCGTAGCTCAAGGTGTTTAATAAGTTGGTCATAGTCTTCCTGTTCTTGGGCCGTGAGGGTTTGCACAATATTCGTTGTTTCTCCACGCAACGCCAGTGTTAATGCTGCCGCCTTTTCTCTTACATTCCATCCATTCGCTCTGGCCGCAGCTTGAAATTGTCGGCGGTAATTTACCCAAGGAGTTTTTCCGTCGAACTGGGACGGCTTCATGGAGAGATTTCCTGGTTCAGAACTGACTTTGACATCTTTCATTGCCTTTTGAAGTTCTTCCATGTTAAAACTTAGTTCCGGAATTGAGTTTTCGGTTAGTTTCTGTGGTGTGGGCGGAATTAACGATTTGGTATTGCAACTTGCCAATTGTTTTCTTCATCTTGCTGATTTCTGCCTCAACTACGCCTTTGATTTCATCGCCTATTTTTTTTTCATTCTCTTCATTTCTGCCCCGATTTTGTCTATATCTGTCTCGATGGTTTCTATTCTTTCTTCGAGTAGCCTCGCCACGCACAAAGTTCTTTCTTTAAGCCTTCCTTATTTTCTAGAAGTTTGTCTTCCAAACTCTTCGAATTTTCCAGAAGCTTCTCCTCCAAGATGAACTTCGAATTTTGTCGAAGTTCATCTTTTAAACTCACCGAATTTTGTTGAAGTTCATCTTTCAGTGATTTGGTATTCTCATCGAGTTAGCTCATTATTGAACTCAAATCACCTCCAGAATATTCGAATAAATATGTTTCGGAATCTTCTCCTGATTCAGTCAAGTTATCTCACAGTCTCTTCTGGAGTATTGATTTCTTTCCTCTTTCTGAATGCAACTGCCCTCTCTTGACGAGAGCCGGCCTTATAAATCGGTAAATGTCCATTGTGTAATTCTGTACTCTGTTCGGTACTCGCCTAGACATTTTCCGGCGGTTTCAAACTGCATTCTTTCGCGCTAGGTCAAGTATTTATTCGATTCGGCTTCAGATTCGTTATAGTATTGTGGAAGCTGCTGAGATTTGAAGCTCGTTCTGTGGAGACTTGATATGGTTCTGGAAGCTGCTGATATTTGAAGTTTGTTCTAGAAAGGTTGCTAAGACGGTTTTGGATGTAGTTGTTGAGATGACTCTGAACTGATACTGCACACGTTGATATAGTCTTCTGAAATAAATTCGTTTTTCAATACAAACATACACCAAAGGAAAATAATATTCAAGAGTGGGAGTTATGTCTTTCATGAAGTGATTGCTACACTTATAATTGAAATGATAAATCAACTGTCATTCAAAATAACGAATTTGAAACAATTTCTGCACGTACTAAATGAAGGAAAAATATTGTATAAAAATACTACTTTACGCGGATCATATCTATGAATGAGGATTTCCGGATGTTGGTTGATTCAGCATTGACATTGATCCATGTCACCATGGGTATGAATAGAGAGGGTGACAAACATATGAATTCAGCTTTCTTTTCACTTTCATTTGATGTGCTACATGTGATGATGCGACTATTATTAGCGAAGAAACCGACTCTTTGCCCTCTTGGCATCGTCTTCGATTTTTTCTTTGTCGATGAATTCTGCATTTATTTTTCTTTCATTTGATGTGCTGAACGTTGAGATTCAACTATCAATAATAAAGATGTGGCTTAGTGTTTTTAATGTTTTATCATTATTATTTTCCCTCATTTTTGAGTTCAGTTTCATCTAACGAAATCAACCAACCGATATTTGTTCTCTCCATTCTGATTGACTGACCGATACCACTCTGTATATCTGGAGTTTTTCAACTAGATTAGTCTAGTTTCGTACTTTCCAAAATATTTACTGATCATAACCATCAAGAATCGATTTAGATTAGCATTATAAATACTTGACAAGTATGTTATATTTTTGCATGCCTTCAGTGAATGTGATACTACATCGGCGTTGTTAAGTCAAGGCAAAATTCGATTCCTCAAAACTTTGAAAAAAAAAACTCAATATTAACAGATGCGATTCAGGTATTTGACGACCCCAATGCCGAATTACCGAAATTCATTGCCGCTGGCGAACTGTTTATATTACGACAGTATGGTGCAGGAAGCGAACATAGTAAGATGGAATTTTGTACGGGCCGTCTCAAAAAATTCATTTAAATTATCGGCGCTACCACTTACATACGATGTGTGCCATCATCATTCATTGCGTACTTACTGTCAAGTACAGAGCTGGCGGGGAGTTCAGAAACTTCCAGATCATGGATGGCGCGGAACAACCACAAGACTGGACGCATTACGGATGACAATGGAACCAGCTCCAAATGTTTTACTAAGAGCATCTCGTGCAGATGCAAGAAAAGTTGTGGAACTGCTTGTGGCTGCCGTAAGATGGGATTGAAATTTTCGATTATTTGTTTATATTGTACTGGGATGTCCTGCAAAAACACTACGGACCAGATTGCGTTAGACGACGACAATGCAAAAGATCCCGAAAACGTTCTCAATCAGTTACAGGACGATGAGGACCAAACATAAAACGCCGAGTTTGACGAATAAACCCAAATATCGACTTTGGATTAGGCTCCTTGGGAATACCACGTTAAAAAACGCGCCGATCAACTCTACCTCAAGGGTGGTGTGGAAACATTTTGATAATGATACTTCTTTGTTCATGTATATACAAAAATAATAAATTTGGCGACCAGGTCAAACAACAATAAGGAAATATTGACCGTAGATTCTGATAATTACAAAATGTGTATATAGGAGCATGTAAAGGCGCGCTTCAAACCACCATAACATATCAAATCGGACATCTGCAGACTCAGAAATCATTACCCTTTTGGAAAAAAAATACATAACTATTTCACAGCGACCTTCGTTTTAATCCGCGCTGAAATACTCATTTTGTTGAACATCAACCCCCAACTTTGACGCGTCGTAGAGCGGAAACTGTTGGTCGTAGACAAAAAAAAAGTAGAATTCAAAATTACGCACCATTTTATCCTGTATATATTTCATTTGAACTTTTCGGCAGAATTTACCACAAAGCTCAATTTCCTCTTAAAGCGTCGCGATGCAGAGTTTTCATCACCCACAAGATCGGCAACCCCCGATGTCGCAAACTCAGGTGTACTATTAAAAGAGCTATGTCTACCATTCCACTTTGACTAGTACATGTAAATAATATGTTGCTATTAATATTTCTGCAATTACAAACGACTTTTCAGTTTTTATTTCATTGTTTCTTGATCTATTTGAATTCATTGTAGGTTAAAGCTAGGGTCATTAAGCTTTTATCTCCATCCATTGTATCTGCTTACAAGAAACAAACTATTATAGACTTATAAGGATGGTATTCATTACAAATTCAGATACACCAAGTTACAGCAGGTAAGCTAAAACTCCTGACCAAAGACTAATCAACTAATGAATCAGTATTATTTTATAAAGAAACCCTTTGTACCTTTGGAAGATAAATAGTAATTGTTACCAAATTGATGTTGGTACCTTTAATCTATGATGAACTAATTTTCTTTTCCACTTTTATTGAACTGTCAAGTGTTGTCAGCTGTCATGTTTCAACAGTAGTGTTACGTTTTCCCTGTGGGTTTAAAAATACTTGACTACACTGTACGATAATTAGTCAACTTTATTTTACTGTTATTACAACGAAACACGAACTAAAACTTCCAACTATTATTCAAATGTATATCGCCTAATTAGATCGCACTGTCCGCGAAACTTTACTATATCGATATGCTCGTAGGTAGCGTTTATATACGACAATCGAATTTTCTTTACAGCTTGTGTTATAGCACACATTTGCAATGCATGTAACAACATTTTCTGGACAATAAATAATTCATTTTAAACAAACCTGAGAAACAAACACCATACCAAAGAAAACTATCTAATTATGCGTAAAAACTTTGTATTGTAGATTTTCAAGTCTAAACGATTCCCTTTGTGTCCATGAAATGTGACAAGCAGTTTTGAAAAAATATTTGTAGATGGTTCTGTAATTAGCGATAATTTTGTAATCACTTTGTTCATTTATAGCTACAACTTTAACACTTTCATGCTACTTGGAAAATCCTTTTCACTAAAAGACAAGTTCACTAAATAGATCAAAGGTAAAAAAATAAGATGCAAGACATTCAACCGTGAATGCTGGCTGTTAGATTTTATTTTATAACGTAAGAATTTATGTTTATACTTCAATCAAGTTCACTCATTTACAACCAAATTTTTATTGAATTGCTGAATTTTACATAGTTACGAAACAAGGAAAGGTTGTTAAAAAAATGTTAGACTTGAAAGTAAAAGAAAAATAACAAAACCATGGCACTTCATCAAAACCAGAAAATTTGTAATTTTTCAAACCAGATAATAATGTGTGTAGTTCATTATTGGTGAATGGTTAAAGATACATGTTGAAGTGACCAACTTATGTTGATCAAGTGAAGTTATTTATGCCTGGGGTGTATAAAATTATAAGAAACTTGTCTGAATGAAAAGATTAGCAACTGTCTCCTTACTAAAACTTAGCAACTGTCTCCCCACTATAAATGACTTCAGTGAAGTGGCCAACAATTTTTTTCATTTTGTATTGGAAATTATATTTAGACAAAAAGATTACATTTTCTAAGAAAGCGACAATATCATGTGTTTTTCTGCTTTATATGTAGTATTTAATTTAGGATATTTCGTACAAATTTTGTTTTACCATAAGAATTTTTATTTGGAAAGTTATTTGTCAGAATGAAATTGGAATATACCGTGGACATAAGCGAAGGCATCAATATTGAAAATATGTTATAAAAATTCACTACCTTCATGTTCTGAAAATATACTTGAAAGTTACAATGTTCTTTCCTATTTTCTGTTAACTTCACAGAAATTATTTATTGAACAATATTATTTCAATTGACTTTCAAAAATTTTTTTTTTACAGCTGATACTCCTCTTGGACAAGTGAAAGTTGGAGAGATTGGAGCTTGGTTAGCACGTCGTAATAAAACACCCAGTGCTATAACTGGAGCTTTGAGCCGAGGTTAGTTATGAATACTGAATGGAAAAAAATATAATCCCCCATTACATTTTGGATAGTATAAATATAATTTCTTCTCAACAATAAATATATTAATTTACATCCGAAAAAATGTAGATGTTTGTTCCGTGAATAGAAAAATATTTTTAGTTTTAACTTTTTTAGCTTATTGGAGATGGCAACACAAATATGTTCAGCCTAAAAGAGCTGGGATCGCACCATTTTTGCATGTAGTATTTGGTTCTATGGCATTTTTCTACTTGATTAATTACGGAAAGTTGAGTAAGTTACTCAAAAATGTAAGATGTAAATATTTTTGTTATACTTAATATTTTTTTCAGGCCGCCACAGGAATTACAAGTACCATTAATACATGGGCCATACATTTCTGTAGTCTTTTGCTGTATATTGAGCAGTCACATAACATATATAGCAAAATTGGTATATCTTCACTGAATTAAAATGTACTAAATTAATTTTTGTGTATTAGTTATTTTTTATTGGCATCAATGACTTGGCCATGCCATGTCTTTACTGTGAGACCACGTAAATTCTATTCCAGAAAGAAATACACTGATAAATTGTTATTGGAGTACTGCTTTGTTCATTTTTATTTCATTCTTTATGAAGTTCTTAGTTGTTTTCATAAAAACCATTAATGTAACTTTTTCGAAATATAAATAAACAAAATTTGAATATTATTTTTCACCGATTTTAAAATCTGCAAAACGGATATTATTTATTAATCTTCAGGAAAACAATGTTCACAGATTAGTCACCGGAAAATATCTGAAATTGTCCAAAATTATTCATTCAGATTCACCAATCATTATTTTACAATTTGAAATCGTAAAATTGAATAATCACAGTGACATAAAACTTTCTGTTTTTTTTTACTTTTTATTCATAACTAATGTTACTGCAGTTTCATCCTATAAGGACATTTTCAAACAATTACAATGAACTAAAAATAAATAATATTGTTATCCCTTATATATCTACTTTAGGTTATAATAGAGGTCCTTAACTAAATTGAGTACCTGAAATTTGTTTATCTGTGACAATGTGGATACGCTAATTTGAAAACTGGCGAGTAAACTAGACCAATTTAATCATTGAGCAGATTAAGTCTGCAATGCTTATGAATTTCTAAGAATTCTTGTCAGAAGTCTGGATACTATTACTGTTTTCCAAGATTCTACCGACTGCGCCAATTTGTAATGTGATTTTAACTTAATTTATCTTTTTAAAAGTAAACTTTATTGAACACAAATTCAATTACAATAAAGAGTTTTATAAAATGTGATTCAAAATTTCGATGAACATGGATAGTCCCTAACTTAGTCAAGAATGTGGCGTCCTCTTGTTCTCCCATATTTATAGGAATAGGAGCTGTTGATTTAGATGTGCATTTTTTTTTCTAATATTCTAGAAAAAACTTGAAAATATGCAATCATTTCCTGGGTACGTAGTGGCTGATACAATACTTTATATTTATGGTGCAATCCATAGACAAAGGGTGCATTGATTTTTGTAATATAACATATGTTTTATATTTTGTCTGTTGTTATGGAAGGAATTATTGAAATGAAAAGTAAGAAAACCTGTATTGTTCGTTTAGTAATTAAGAAGTTCGAAAGTTAAGGGGCGAAACAGTCATGGTCAACTAAAGTGAAAATGTATCAAGTACTGTATCTGCTGTGGGGTTATCTGGTTCAATTCTGAAGAACCAAATTGTATGAGCAACTACAGTACGTGGAAGTTTATGATGAGGATGACTCTCATTGGAATGGATCATTGGGATTGTGTTGAGCCATTAAACGACCTCGCTACATCATTCCAAGAAAGATCGACGAGCCTTGCCACCATCTGTCTGAATGTGAAAATTCATCGTTATATCAACGACATCAGCAAGAGAAGCGTGGGATAATCTCAGAAAAGCATATGAAGACAAAAGGCTGACTCGACGTTTAGGATTATTAAAATCCCTCTTTCGCGTGAAGTAAGATTATTTCAGCAGTCTTGACCAGTACGTTACAGAAGTATTGTTAACATCACAAAAATTAGCCAATATCAGTAATCCGTTGAAAGACGAGTTCATCGGTGTGATAATCTTAGCAGGTCTACCTTCCCGATTTGATTCGATGATTATGGCTTTAAGGCTTCTGGTGCAAAAATAACTAGCGATCTTGTGAAAAATAAACTATTATAAGATGATATCAAACGTAGCACATTAACAATACTGAAGGCGCAGCATTCACATCAAAGAAATGGAATTGTAGAAATGGACCAAGTTCACTGAATAAAAAGCAAAGAGGACTGAAATATTTCGGATGTGGAGCTCTTGGGTATAAGAAAATAGCACATCCAAAAGCAAATGTGTAACAAAAACTGCCACGAAATGGTTTGGAACAGCAACTAACGTTAATGGATTATATAAGCTTGATCTTCAAATTAACTTTTGTGAGTTACTTATGACGGTAGCTGTACTAACATGTTCAATTCCAAAGTCGAGAAAATTGTGGAGCCATCTAGGGTGTCGTCAATTCTTGGAAGAGGGTAACTGTCTTTTTTTCGCCAAGTTATCAGTTGGCGACAATCCACGCAGAACCTTGTCGAGCCGCCCTTCTTCAATAATAAGACTGTGGAAGACCAGGGGTTGTCAAAAGGTTCGATGATTCCTTCTTTTTCCATATCGCTGACTATCTCCTGCCTATTTCTTTCTTGGCAAGAGGGAGTCTTCTAGCTGATTGCCGGATTGGTCGGGCATTCCCAGTGTCGATTCTGTGCTGAACCACATTCGTTCTGCCGCCTTTTCCTTCTCCAATATCGAAGATTTCCTGGTACTTCTTCACTAACTCCCTCAATTTGTATCGGTGAGTTGGTGGTATGTCCTTGGAGGAAATGTCAATCAACTTCTCCAACTCTTTAGGCAAGTGGCTGGCTTTGCTAACCGAACTGCGAACACTCCGTATCATAGAGAAAATGGACGAACAGTGCCCCAGTATTGTTCCTTTCTTCAAGGTCACGGAAAAGTAGTTAATATTCATGACCCTGACCGGCACAACTTATCAACACGCAACAGGGTCTTCCCCAGTGCGATTCCTCGTCCAATTTTCTCACGCTGCTCGCACGCTTTCTCGCTGCTCGCACTTCCGTCCAAGCGAGCCTCCAGGATGGTTTCAGTCCTCCCAGGTACGCACACGTCTTAAGCCAGCAGGACCCTGATTATCTCTTCGCTTCTTCCATGAAGCACCAGCTCTTCGTCGACACGTAGGACGCCGTCTTGAATATTCAGCTCGAACCCTCTGGAATTCATTATGCCCATTCCAATAATCGCATTGTCCTGGATGTCCGCCACCAATGCACGCTGGTTCAATTTATTGCTACCCAACACCAATTCAATTGGTAGTTCTCCAAGTACAGTGGCAGGCTCTCCTTAGCTGTATCTTCCAAATTGACGGTTCAATTCTTGCCGGTGTTTTGGCAAAGGTTGACCCAAGAATGGTTCTCGTCGCACCTGTATTTAACAGCATGGTGCAAGGCTCGTTGTTGATGAAGTCGTCTACGAAAACGCCTTTGTCTGGACGTTGGAGAATGACAATATATGCGTTTTTTTACTGGGGCTTGCTGGGTACAGGCCGACGATTGCTCCTTCTCATCGACCACCTCTAGTTTTTCTGATTTATTGTTGGTTCTTTGAATGCTGGACATTTGCTACGCACATGCCCAATTTTCCCACAATTCCAGCATCTTATTTGTTTTCTTTCAGGCAATACTTCTTTTATTACCCCATCTCATGGTGGCTTCAATATCAGCAGGCACCTGTCCATCTTCCTCGATAGTTCGAACTTTGTTCTGGCTCTTGCAGTATTGTTTTGCAGCCTCAAACTCCAGAGCGCTTGCCAGTGCATCCACGAGATGTTTCGGATGAGCTAGTGTCACGGCCTGCATTATTTCTTGGTCGCGAAATCCATCTAAGATTGCCCGACCTGCTAACCGCTCCATTACATTTTCCGGTGTAGCAGGATATGCCAGATATGATATGCCAGATACCAATAGAGCAATGTCGGCATCAAATTCCTGTAGAGATTCTCATGATTTCTGGCAGCGGTTCTTCAGCTGTGAATGGTAAATTCATGGCCTATTCATACCGTAGCTCAAGATGTTTTATAAGTTGATCATAGTCTTTCTGTTCTTGGGCCGTGAGGGTTTGCAAAATATTCGTTGCTTCTCCACACAACGCCAGTGTTAATGCTGCCGCATTTACTCCTGTAGCTCTGGCCGCAGCTTCGAATTGTCGGCGGTAATTTGCCCAAGAAGTTTTTCCGTTGAACTGGGGCAGCTTCATGGAGAGCTTTCCTGGTTCAGAACTGACTTTGACATCTTTCATTGCCTTTTGAAATTCTTCCATGTTAAAACTTAGTTCCGGAATTGAGTTTTCGGTAAGTTTCTGTGGTGTGGGCGGAATTAACGATTTGGTATTGTAACTTGCCAATTGTTTCCTTCATCTTGCTGATTTCTGCCTCAACTCCGCCTTTGATTTCATCGCCTATTTTTTTTCATTCTCTTCATTTCTGCCCCGATATTGTCTATTTCTGTCTCGATGGTTCCTATCCTTTCTTCGAGTAGACTCGCCACGCAACAAAGTTCTTTCTTTAAGCCTTCCGTATTTTCTAGAAGTTTGTCCTCCAAACTTTCGGGATCTTCTCCTGATTCAGTCAAAGTTATCCCACAGTCTCTTCTGGAGTATTGATTTCTTTCCGTTCTAGTTCTAGTTCCCTCTCCTCCAATTTTTGCTTCAATTCAATTCAAGTCCTCTAGGTGCACTTTCCTCGAACACATTTTGTCTCTCATTGTCTATTTTCCACAAAACTGTATATGTCCACTTAATTTAATCGAGTCCGAAACACTATTTTTCGCGAGGAAGGTCTATCCGTAGTCCGGTACTGTCTACTTCGCGAAACACAACGAATCACCAGACAATTTCATCGCAATACAAATATTGTCCACCACGCGCTCACAGAATTATTTTACAAATCCACTTCTGATCACCAAATGTAACAAATTAAAGAATTAACTGTCTTAAAAGAAATTTATTTCTAACAATATTTCACTATCACAAACTAATTTATACACTTAATTTATTTCCACTATTTGAATTCCTTGTTTAACTGCTCGATACTCTTTCTGAATGCAACTGCCCTCTCTTGACGAGAGCCGGCCTTATAAATCGGTAAAGATTCATTGTAGAATTCTCTAGTTTGTTCGGTACTCACCTAGAATTTTTCCGGCGGTTTCAGACTGCATTCTTTCGCGGTGGGTCAAGTATTTATTCGATGAATCGGCTGGCGTATGGGTCAGGGGCGGCTTCAGATTCGTTATACTATTGTTGAAGCTGCTGAGATTTGAAGCTCGTTATGTGGAGACTGTTGATATGGTTCTGGAAGCTGCTGATATTTGAAGTTTGTTCTGGAAAGGTTGCTAAGAAGGTTTTGGATGTAGTTGTTGAGATGACTCTGAACTGATACTGCACACGTTGATATAGTCTTCTGAAATAAATTCGTTCTTCAATACAAACATACACCAAAGGAAAATAATATTCAAGAGTGGGGGTTATGTCTTTCACGAAGTGATTGACTTATAATTGAAATGAAAAATCAACTGTCATTCAAAATAAGGAATTTGAAACATATTCTGCACGTACTAAATGAAGGAAAAATATTGTATGAAAATACTACTTTATGCGGATCATATCTATGAATGAGGATTTCCGGATGTTGGTTGATTCAGCTTTGACATTGATCCATGTCACCATGGGTATGAATAGAGAAGGTCAACAAACACATGAATTCAGCTTTCTTTTCACCTTCATTTGATGTGCTACATGTGATGATGCGACTATTATTAGCAAAGAAACCGACTCAGTGCCCTCTTGGCATCTTTTTCGATTTTTTCTTTGTCGATGAATTCTGCATTTCTTTTCCTTTCAATTGATGTGCTGCACGTTGAGATTCAACTATCATTAATGAAGATGTGGCTTAGTGCCCTTCTGGCATGTTGCACCATCTTTGTGTTTTCTCTGTCGATACATTCTGCGTTCGTTTCCCCTTTCATTTGACGTGCTATACATGACGATCCAAATATTATCGAAGATGCGGGTTAGTGCACTTCTGACATGTTGCGCCATATTTTTTATTTTTGTCGATGAGATATGCATTCGTTTCCCTTTCATTTGAAATGCTATACATGATTATCTTTGAAATTTACTTTTTTCGAAATTAAAAATAAAATAAATACAACAATAAAAATTAATTGGCGCTCCGGGGCGACTTCATTGATTATCTGAATATTATTATCGAAGATGGAGGTTAGTGCACTTTTGACATGTTGCGCCATCTTTTGACTTGATGTACGTGACGATCCGAGTATTATTAACGAAGATACGGTCAGTGCCCTTTTGGCTGTGTCTTTGTTTTTCTTTGTTTATAAATTCAACATCTCTCCTTTCATTTGATATGCTCCACGTGACGATGCAACTATCATTAACGAAGATGTGACATGGTGCCCTTCTGGCATATTGCATGTCATCTTTGTTTTTTCTCTGTCAATTAATTCTGCATTCCCTTCCCTTTAATTTGATGTGATACACTTAACGATGCGACTATTATTAGCAAAGATTCGGCTCAGTGCCCTCTTGGCATCATCTTTGTTTATTTTTTCTTTATCGATGAATTCTGCGTTCGTTTCCATTTCATTTGATTTACTGCACGTTGAGAACAAACTATTATTAACGAAAATACGGCTTAGTGCCCTTCTGACATGTTCTTTCGATGAATTCTGCATTCGTTTCCCTTTCATTTGATGTGCTGCACGTTGAAATTCAACTATTATTAACGAAGATTAGTGCCTTCCTGACATGTTTTTTCTTTGTCGGTACATTCTACATTCGTTTCTCTTTCATTCGATGTGCTACTACACGTTGAGATCCAACTATCATTAACGAAATTGTGGTAGTGCCCTTCTGACATGTTGCGCCACCTTTGTTTTTTCTCTGTCGATGAATTCTGCACTTCTACTTTTATTTGACGTGCTATACGTCACGATCCGATCATTATTACCGAATATACAACTTAGTGCCCTTCTGACTGTTACGCCATTTTCTACCACGCCACCACCTCCCACGCTGACAACGTTACTTACAAAGTTTTAATGTTTTATCATTATTATTCCCTCATTTTTGAGTTCAGTTTCATCTAACACAATCAACCAACCGATATTTGTTCCCTCCATTCTGATTGACTGACTGACACCACTCTGTGTAATAAGTTAGGCTGAGTGTTCCACAAGGTTCCGTTCAAGAGTCCGAAAATTAGCAAAATGAACTTTCGTATGACAAATCATGGACTTTGGTCATCTCTTGATAATGCTTACTTGATTAGCGAAACGCGTTAAATGATATAAATGGCAGATGACTGTCATATTGAAACACAAAAAACCGACAATGACGTCGAAACGATAACGAATTAACGCACGCAAAACGGTCGTATTTTAAAATGTCTTTGTCGAATACTTCGCTCCCCCCTATTTTCGAACGTTCTCTACATTGATACTATGTTTTTTCAGAAATGATGTCTTTTGAAACACCTTGCATGCACTGAGGATCGTACGTTGGAACGTTAGAGCCCAGTTAAACTGCAATGTTTTTCTTGAATTATGTATTTTACCACACCTTGTATACATTAACGTCATGTACACACTGTACATGTGTACGCACTGTACACATCGAGGGATCGCACGTTAAAACATTGGGGCCCCGTTGAACTGCCATGTTTCATCCAAAGAATGTATTTTTGCCACACCTGTATACCTCCATGGCTGAAAGCCATGTTTTTTTAAACGCTGGTAGCCATGTTTTTCTATAAAGCTGCACACAACATGTATACCGCGATATAAGCCATGTTTATTTCTTTAACGCTGGCAACCATGATTTCTTCTTTATCGCTGCGTACATCTTGTATACCATTTGATTGATGTGTTTTGAAACGACACCCTGTATATCCAATATTATTGTTCTCATAAGCACACTCGAATCGTTATCTCTCAAACAGCGATAACGCCACCGAAAACACTGATAAGCCACTTCCGTTCCAGAATCCGCCTTGCTCATCTACTATTTGAATTTCCCGCTGTACGCGCGGTAGCTTCTGATTGGTCAACTGTATGACGGAAAAAGTGGAGGAGTGGGCTCTGAAAGTCTAAGGCCCAATTCACACAGAATGCCAGATACGAGACGCGGACATTTGTACCTTCGGTGTGAACTGGGCCTGAGGTCCAGAAAGAGGCGCTATAAAAATTCATGGGATTTTGGGGTGGAACTCATAAAGCTATATTACTTTATTTTCATAACGTTTCGGCAAAGTATATCATTTGCCATCTTCTGGTGATATCTGGAGTTTTTCAACTAGACTAGTCTAGTTTCGTACTTTCCAAAATATTTACATAATCATCAAGAATCGATTTAGATTAGCACTATAAATACTTGACGCTGGTATACCTCAAAATTCATCTGTCATCTTAGTTTTTAAACTAGTGAATGTACCAAACTGTATTGTAACGAAATAAATTGTTTTTGAAAAATGTATTTTCGAAGCAAATTATTTAATTGGCGCTGCGAACAGGATTCCAAATCGAAGTTATACTACGGTTCGTTTTAACGATTTGTTTGGAATCATCGATCATCTGTAGATACACGTTACCCTAAAGAAGATTTGGTCAACTGCTGTTCACCTTCTATTGGAGCCCCAGAATTCGAGGAAGCCTTCGCTTGAGAATACTTCATCGAACTACCACAGACGAGTTACGCCTAGGATCAAGATGAAACTACTGATTTTCCTTGTAAGTCCCCTCCTTTCATTTTTGAATAAATTACAAGTGAAAATAGAATTGAATCAAACTCTATGAGAAGTAGATCAAGATCACCAATAATTTTCGAGAGTTCAAGACATTCCGATAATATAATGGCTGCTCCTACTCAGGTAGAAATCAATATGGGAAGAGACATGTTGCCAGAATACTCAGAAGGCTCAGAAAAAAATTGCATATTCAATGAATTACTCTTTGAACAAGTCAAATCTATGTTAACCGGAGAAGCTAGAAGTATATTAATAACCTCTAATTGTACTATGGTCTGAAATTAAAGATGCTTTGTTGTGTAGATTTAGAGACACTCATGATCTGAGTACATGAGTACATAACATTCAGAGACTTATGAGTAATATTTTGAAAAAATAAATCAAAACTACAAGTACTATTCGAGCACATAAACATACGTACACCCAACAGAGATATACGAATTTGCAAAGCCTTGAATACTTTAAAATCAGGAATTTTAGAACAATATTGTTGAATGTCTCATATCCAATCTCAAAAGAATATGGAATAAATGATAAACTTTCATGTAATTCAATTGCACGATAAATTCCGCGCTTTATTAGGAAGTCATGATTTTCAAAAGCTCAAAGCAAAAATAAACTACGAAAACCAAATCGTTGACATTGCAGGAAAGAAAATTCCATTCCCTATCGAATCAAATCCTGACAATTGTATGCCTCATACTACAAAAATGGAAAATCATTTGATATTTTCCATTAATATTGAAAACGGAATAACGGAAAACTTCCAGAAATGAAAATTGGAAAAACCTATATTCACGAATCAATAGTTAATGCTAATAAAGAGTACTGCGAATTACTTATCGAAGTAAAAAAATCTGAAATTCATTTTTATCAGCCGATTGATATTGATCCGATTCTCGATATGGAAATTAGAAAACCTGTGAAAATAAAGCATAATTTTGATTTTAAAAAGAATATCAGAACGAAACACACCAATTCAGAAGAATACAAAACTATTCTTGAGTTGTGCCACGAATGTAACGAATAGCTATTCTCAACTAACTTTTACGAATATTATCAAACATAGAATAAGGACTACTGACGACGATCCTGTATATTGTAAATCTTTTAGTTATCCTTATCATTTGAAAAAAGAAATTCAAACCCAAATTCATAAATTATTAGAAGACAAAATAATAAGACCATCTATTTCACCTTATAGCTCACCGGTATGGATAGTTCCAAAAAAGCTTGAAGCTTCGGGACAAAGAAAAATGTGACTTGTAATAGACTATAGAAAACTTCATATGCTAAAACAATAGAAGATAAATATGTTAAATGTGTTTATTTGGCACACGGTTTTCATCAAATTGAAATGAGTCCGGAAAGTATTGAAAAAACCACATTTTTAGTAAATAACGGCCACTATAAATATACACGTATGCCATTTGGTTTAAAAAATGCTCCATCAACATTTACATTTACTAAACATTTAGGAGAAACCTGACAGTCAAATCAATTAATCAGTATCGACAAAAATCAACTATTTAAAGTGGTGGAATTCTCTAAAATCAAATAAGTAATAATCAATAATAGCAACTATTCATGCCTATCCTGAATTCGAATAATTACCTACACCTACCAACGTATTTATACTCTACCTAATATTCATTTCCAAATTTTACATCCACCCTATCCTTATGAATTACTGGAGAATGAAAATTCAAAAAATATTATGGACAAGTGAAAAATGCAAGAAGATTAACGAACGCTATATTTGTATGGAGAAACCTTACGCAAACGATTGTCAATTATCTTATTCAAAAACCTGTATACAATTGATGTTTTCGATGGATATCCCGAAAGTGGGACAGAAACTAGAACGAAATCTGCTGAAAAAAATCGCCGCTTGAAGCAGCATTGCAGCAGTGATATACTCTGATGAATTCATGATTCCAACTGTATCGCAAAAACAATTTTTATCGAACAGCTCCAACAAATGACGCCTCATAGCATAATATGTAGATTTGCTTGTCTTGTTGTTGTTAGAGCCAGAGAGATCCCGAATCTTTATTTGCGCAAGCCGGGTAGACCAGTTTACAATATAGCGATGTTGTAGCGACAAGTATGTTATATTTTTGCATGCCTTCAGTGAATGCGATACTACATCGGCGTTGTTAAGTCAAGGCAAAATTCGATTCCTCAAAACTTTGAAAAAAAAAACTCAATATTAACAGATGCGATTCAGGTATTTGACGACCCCAATGCCGAATTACCGAAATTCATTGCCGCTGGCGAACTGTTTATATTACGACAGTATGGTGCAGGAAGCGAACATAGTAAGATGGAATTTTGTACGGGCCGTCTCAAAAAATTCATTTAAATTATCGGCGCTACCACTTACATACGATGTGTGCCATCATCATTCATTGCGTACTTACTGTCAAGTACAGAGCTGGCGGGGAGTTCAGAAACTTCCAGATCATGGATGGCGCGGAACAACCACAAGACTGGACGCATTACGGATGACAATGGAACCAGCTCCAAATGTTTTACTAAGAGCATCTCGTGCAGATGCAAGAAAAGTTGTGGAACTGCTTGTGGCTGCCGTAAGATGGGATTGAAATTTTCGATTATTTGTTTATATTGTACTGGGATGTCCTGCAAAAACACTACGGACCAGATTGCGTTAGACGACGACAATGCAAAAGATCCCGAAAACGTTCTCAATCAGTTACAGGACGATGAGGACCAAACATAAAACGCCGAGTTTGACGAATAAACCCAAATATCGACTTTGGATTAGGCTCCTTGGGAATACCACGTTAAAAAACGCGCCGATCAACTCTACCTCAAGGGTGGTGTGGAAACATTTTGATAATGATACTTCTTTGTTCATGTATATACAAAAATAATAAATTTGGCGACCAGGTCAAACAACAATAAGGAAATATTGACCGTAGATTCTGATAATTACAAAATGTGTATATAGGAGCATGTAAAGGCGCGCTTCAAACCACCATAACATATCAAATCGGACATCTGCAGACTCAGAAATCATTACCCTTTTGGAAAAAAAATACATAACTATTTCACAGCGACCTTCGTTTTAATCCGCGCTGAAATACTCATTTTGTTGAACATCAACCCCCAACTTTGACGCGTCGTAGAGCGGAAACTGTTGGTCGTAGACAAAAAAAAAGTAGAATTCAAAATTACGCACCATTTTATCCTGTATATATTTCATTTGAACTTTTCGGCAGAATTTACCACAAAGCTCAATTTCCTCTTAAAGCGTCGCGATGCAGAGTTTTCATCACCCACAAGATCGGCAACCCCCGATGTCGCAAACTCAGGTGTACTATTAAAAGAGCTATGTCTACCATTCCACTTTGACTAGTACATGTAAATAATATGTTGCTATTAATATTTCTGCAATTACAAACGACTTTTCAGTTTTTATTTCATTGTTTCTTGATCTATTTGAATTCATTGTAGGTTAAAGCTAGGGTCATTAAGCTTTTATCTCCATCCATTGTATCTGCTTACAAGAAACAAACTATTATAGACTTATAAGGATGGTATTCATTACAAATTCAGATACACCAAGTTACAGCAGGTAAGCTAAAACTCCTGACCAAAGACTAATCAACTAATGAATCAGTATTATTTTATAAAGAAACCCTTTGTACCTTTGGAAGATAAATAGTAATTGTTACCAA
Organism: Leptinotarsa decemlineata; assembly: GCF_000500325.1. NCBI lineage: Eukaryota > Metazoa > Arthropoda > Insecta > Coleoptera > Chrysomelidae > Leptinotarsa > Leptinotarsa decemlineata. The sequence continues at coordinate 5,805 of NW_019291766.1, read as the reverse complement.
ATTGATGTTGGTACCTTTAATCTATGATGAACTAATTTTCTTTTCCACTTTTATTGAACTGTCAAGTGTTGTCAGCTGTCATGTTTCAACAGTAGTGTTACGTTTTCCCTGTGGGTTTAAAAATACTTGACTACACTGTACGATAATTAGTCAACTTTATTTTACTGTTATTACAACGAAACACGAACTAAAACTTCCAACTATTATTCAAATGTATATCGCCTAATTAGATCGCACTGTCCGCGAAACTTTACTATATCGATATGCTCGTAGGTAGCGTTTATATACGACAATCGAAGGCGGTAGAAAATTCGTCAGAATTCCATCGAAACCGGTAGCATTATTCTCAAAGCAACGCCACGTCTAGAGTATGAAAATTGTGTCCCTGTTGCCTATTTGTCTCAACAATTGAATTGAATCAAACATACTGAGAAATGGGTTGAAAATGAAATATAGTTGAAACTACCATATACTTTTATTCGTCTGTTTCTTCAAATCAGTTACTACAATTTTGATGAATTCATGTTTATTTTGCTGTGTGGGCATTAAATAAATTCTTGACATGAATAATCCAAAATGAACTCCTTTTTCATTCGTTGCATAGATGAATTTTTCAAGATTTGACTCACTTCATAATCTATTTCAATTCGAATATCAGTGATAGAAATCAAAATCCATTATTCCGTATCACCTTTCAGTATAAATATTACCTATTTAATGTTTCAAAAAAATATAAATATGTTTGAGAAAGCAAAAAATATATGTATTGTTATGAACTTTATATAATTTTTAAATAGTATTTGAAAGAAAATATGTTATCTGGTTATTGGTTTATGTTATTTGACCTATTCTAATACTCAATCGATGATGAATTTCAATTGAAAACAAATTTTAATACTTTGTGGGTCCCCTAAAATAAAAAATAAATTAAAAATATTTCAAAACATTCAAATGTTTCGTATTTCGAAACTAAATAATAGTAATGTGTAATATTTTCCTAAAACTTTCTTCATAATATTTATAGATTATGCTAGTATTGTTACTCACAGAGAAAAACACATTATTTAGACAAGTAGGAAAACAATGAGTGAAATGTTCAAATAATGTATTTGAATGTACAAAAAGTTATTACTTCCCTTCCAACAAAACAAGTGACAATTATATAGGGACTCTAGGAATAATAACACTGTAAATTATATGTATTCTATATTCTAATACACATTGAAGTAATATAAAGACATTCAAAGAGAAAATTTAATCAAAAATAAACCAATTATAAATACTCAGTCTTGTCCTTTATTTGCAAGAGCAGCTACAAGTGCCTTGATTGCTTTGCTTTTCCTCTTTTTAATACTTTCATTCCCTCCACCTCCATCTCTTTTTCTTCCTCCTTGTATGCCCCATCCAAGTTAAATCTTGCTCTAAGATATTGGTTGAATAACATTTCATTCTATTCCTATTCCTTTTGTTTTTTTTGTGGTAGAGCCAATGATTTAGATGTCAACTGACAATCTTCACGGGGAGTTATTTTTTAATCAGGGTGGGCTTTTGTATGACATTCTCGCCATTCCCAATATTGTCCATAGTTCCTATAACTTGGGGTGGTGAAATCAATGCCTCCGTTATCAAATGGAAATCGAAAAATTGAAAAGATTGCCAATTCACAGCACCTTCTCCGTTTTGCTGCACCTTTTCTTCATTAGTTCAATAGGTCTGAAGCATTTTCCTATAGTTTGAATCACACAAACCACTTGTTACATTGCAATCATCAGAATTTTTAATTTCTTTGGCTATATTATTCCACAGCCTCCTTTTCTTGTAGACTGTCCGACTGAAAGCTTTTTTTCTTGTTTTATTAGAAAGTAAAGTGGCAAGTGGCACTCATTACTCATTTCAATAATGTGAGTTTCACTCTCATCCTTACCCTTATTATTAAAGAATTGTCTATATACTCGTTCTGCATACTGGATAGGTCTCACTTCACCTGAAATATGTAAAAATAATATGTAACTTTGACTAGTACATGTAAATAATTTGTTGCTATTAATATTTCTACCATTACAAACGACTTTTCAGTTTTTATTTCATTGTTTCTTGATCTATTTGGATTCTTTGTAGGTTAAAGCTAGGGTCATTAAGCTTTTATCTCCATCCATTGTATCTGCTTACAAGAAACAAACTATTATAGACTTATAAGGATGGTATTCATTACAAATTCAGATACACCAAGTTACAGCAGGTAAGCTAAAACTCCTGACCAAAGACTAATCAACTAATGAATCAGTATTATTTTATAAAGAAACCCTTTGTACCTTTGGAAGATAAATAGTAATTGTTACCAAATTGATGTTGGTACCTTTAATCTATGATGAACTAATTTTCTTTTCCACTTTTATTGAACTGTCAAGTGTTGTCAGCTGTCATGTTTCAACAGTAGTGTTACGTTTTCCCTGTGGGTTTAAAAATACTTGACTACACTGTACGATAATTAGTCAACTTTATTTTACTGTTATTACAACGAAACACGAACTAAAACTTCCAACTATTATTCAAATGTATATCGCCTAATTAGATCGCACTGTCCGCGAAACTTTACTATATCGATATGCTCGTAGGTAGCGTTTATATACGACAATCGAAGGCGGTAGAAAATTCGTCAGAATTCCATCGAAACCGGTAGCATTATTCTCAAAGCAACGACACGTCTAGAGTATGAAAATTGTGTCCCTGTTGCCTATTTGTTTCAACAATTGAATTGAATCAAACATACTGAGAAATGGGTTGAAAATGAAATATAGTTGAAACTACCATATACTTTTATTCGTCTGTTTCTTCAAATCAGTTACTACAATTTTGATGAATTCATGTTTATTTTGCTGTGTGGGCATTAAATAAATTCTTGACATGAATAATCCAAAATGAACTCCTTTTTCATTCGTTGCATAGATGAATTTTTCAAGATTTGACTCACTTCATAATCTATTTCAATTCGAATATCAGTGATAGAAATCAAAATCCATTATTCCGTATCACCTTTCAGTATAAATATTACCTATTTAATGTTTCAAAAAAATATAAATATGTTTGAGAAAGCAAAAAATATATGTATTGTTATGAACTTTATATCATTTTTAAATAGTATTTGAAAGAAAATATGTTATCTGGTTATTGGTTTATGTTATTTGACCTATTCTAATACTCAATCGATGATGAATTTCAATTGAAAACAAATTTTAATACTTTGTGGGTCCCCTAAAATAAAAAATAAATGAATCGTTGAATTTGCCCAGAAATCTTTACGGGAAAGGAATAAACTTCATACAAGAATTTATCGAACTTGTCAGTAGATATGTTCAGAAATTCATAGCCGACATATTTCATTTCAATAAGATTTTCGACTGTTCCAATTTTGAAAAATATGCGAATTTCGTTTATCCAAAAAATCATTACAATTCAAATTACATTCATTTGCCTGTATGAAATTAGTATTCCAAAAACATGAAATATGAAAAACTTGTTCACTATTCCACAAAGTTTATAACAATTAAAATGAACTTTTAGGCATCTCACTCCTGTTGAATATTTTTATAGACTCTATAAAACAAAACTCATTTATTTTGATATACACACCTAATTATATTAAATTCTATTGTCACTGTTTCAAGATTTACACAACTACATTTTGTGAAAATGAATAACAAATATTTATGTTTCCATCTGGA
>NW_019291765.1:14062-67797 GCF_000500325.1 Leptinotarsa decemlineata | reverse complement strand
TTTCAAATCACCCTTCATTTCTTTAGGTGAACCTTTTGGCTTCCTCTTCGATCTGTCACTTTTCGTTGTGGGTTTTTTCTCTCGCACAACACTTTTCGATTGTTTTTTTTTCCTCTGAAGTCAGTGACAATCGATGAAGATGCATTAGTAACTTTCCTCTTGATTGTTCTAGATTTCTTGCAACACCAAGAGGAAGGGTAGATGAAGGGTGATTGAGTGGTGATGATTGCGAAACGGCACATTTGCAAAGTTAACAAAGTCGTTAATATCAAAATCATGTATCGAGTCTTGACTCGATAAATGTAATACTGGAATATTTTCAAAATCAGTGTGATCGATATCAACAACAAGTGGTGAACCATCTTCACCAATTAACAACGGCATAGAACTCATGGTAATGATTATTTAGGTATGAGGAATGATATGTGATAGAAATAGAATGTGAATAGGAAAGGTGATGATGTTATTGATACTTCACCTTTTATAGAAGAAAATAAAATAACGCATGCGCTCTTCTATCAACTAGCCATATCTTTCATTGACTATCACATGCGCTTTTGCATGCACTCTTCCATCAACTAGCCCACTCTTTCATTGACTAGCACATGCGCTCTATCACTAAACTGTTCACGCATGTGACGATCTTTGTCATTCAAGAGAAACACTTTGTTGCATGCATTTCAAAATGTGAGAAAATAACACAAATAGATTCAAAATAATATATTTATTAATAACAGAAGACAATGACATTAATAAAACAAAAAAATTGAAAGTGTTGATGTGTCTCTGTCGTTGTAGAATGTTCTTTGATTCTTCTCCTCAATATTTGTTTATCATGTGTCAGACAGCAACATTGAAGGAAATGAATTCTCCTATTGGGGTAGAGTTGACCAACCTTCTTACACAGATCATACCAAGTACTTCTAAATGAAGTGCATACATGATTCCAACAATTCGTTGTGTATGTATCACAACGCAAACAACGTAGCAGCGGAGTTGATAGCACACATATTTCTACAAATACCCATATTATTGGATATTATAGGTTCGGAACACTTCAGGCACTGTAACTGTTGCTGACGATATTCTATTTTTGGCCGCTTCGGTGGATGAGATGGAGGCGACAGCTGAATCCGCGACATACAATCATTGCACATATCAGTGCAAGGATTAATTGTTTCCTTAGGTCTACTTATTTGGCAAAAGTAGCACACAATAGCCCCCACTATCATCATTGAGTAGACACACACTTTTGGTTTTTTATCCCACTCTTTTGGAAACGGCATTTTTACTAATTCGTTCAGAATTAGTAAAAATGCCGTTTAGGAGAGCGGAGAAACAGTTATGCGCAGTAGGTGACATTAGCCACTTTTTTCAACATATTGAAAATTTCATTTCATATTTTCTCGAACAGAGAGGAATAGGTGCGCAGTAGTTATTTGTTGAGCATATAAATGCGAAGTTCGATTTTTGAGCTTTATCATACACTACCACATGTGGTCATTAGTGAAAAAAAACCTGGCCTACTAGCCTCCATGCTTACCAAAATCAAACACTTTGAGAATTGGAGATGTTGCATTCAAGAACTTTTCTGAACAATATGTTCATTGCACATGCGCAGTAAACCGAACTGACTGTGTGAAAAAAACTAATGCGCTGTTAGCGGCATGAGGTATATTTTCATAGAAACAAATATACCACTTGGAATTGTATCGAAATATCAACTATAATTGAGAGAAAACGGTGTGTACTGGTTATTCACTCGTCACCGATAAGTAGTTCAGCTTGTCACTTTCAGCATAAGCTGTTACTCTGGTTTTTAGTTCTTTGACACCCTGTTACCCTTTATAAACAAACTAGCGATCCGCCCGGCTGTGCACGACGGCAATGCTGATACTAAAAATAAATTTAATTGCAAGGAGAAACAGTGATGAAAAAATAATTTTAACCTCCGAAAATATAGCGGTACAGAGAAACAGTGATGAGAAGGTAACTTTATTTTATGAACGCACCTATTTCCCATCGGCTGGCGCAGCAGTTGGAATATTTTAAAATTCTTTCTCTTTGCACATCTACAACCTTCCAACATGTGAAGTTTGTGTCTGGGTCATAAGGGTCACATATTTTATCTAAGTGCGTATCATACTATAACGAGAGAGTTGAGTTCTACATTCCCCCTTCAATTGAAGCAGCGTTAGGACAAAATTGCAACTAAGAAAAACTAACTGCCTTTCTAAGACGGATAAAGCTGTTGCACCGTATATGAAAATTTATTGTAAGAAATCAATACTGTTATAAAATGGTAAAGGTAAATGCGACTTTGAATAAATGTGAAAAAAATTCACATCTACAATATAAAACGAACCTACATACAAAATTTCAGCCTACGATAATATCGATACGGAGAAACAGTGATGGAAAGGTAATTTTCATATGTAAACGCACTACTTTTACTTGAGCATATATAGGAATCATCTACGAGGGAGGGGGCAAGGGTACGCTTTCTACAGTCAAATATTAAGATCATTATAACGCGCTAATAGGTCAAGGTCAATTGTAGCCATTCAATGTCAAACCCAAAACCATTTGAAAGTTACCTAGTTAAGGTTGTGTGATGTGATTTAAGGTCGTTTCAAGGTTAAGTGGTGGGGAAGAACTTCAAATCTGTATGAATTAACTACTCACTCTTTATCTACTATGCGATAAGATAAAATGAACATGTAAGGTAACGATGAATCAAATCAAACCGAATTTCCACAATTTATCCAAATGCAACCTAATTCTTATTCGAACAAAATCAGCCCCATATCTTTTTACTCCAATTTTCATGATAACTAGGACATTTCCGAAGAATACAGAATTGAACAGGCAGGCAAAATTCAATATTTTCCCATACGACCACACTCACGCTCATGTTGTATTTTTTGACCCAATTATTGCCGCCTTGATTGATGATTTAGACACCAGCGGAATTGTTAATCTAGTACGCTATAGAGCGTTAACACGATCGGCAAATGTCGTTTCGAACCACCTCGGATATACATGATCTAGTTAGCGGACAGAAATCGAGAGGAGCTTGTTAAAATGAAATGACAGGTTTCCTGCGTTTTTATTGCACTTTCGGGAGATGTTTTATATTTCATTTAGTCATTTTTGCTTTTGGGAAACATTCATGAAATTTTCAATTGATATTGAAGCCTATATCCATAAAATATATTTATTGAAAGTAAATACCACGAGACCTCAAAATTGTATATATAGAATTTCCACTTTTTAAGGAAAACTCTGTTATGACTCTGTTATGAGAGCAAAAAGCATATAAAACCATGGGTCGGTAGTGGTTTTGTCCATTGCTGGTTACCTGATTGGTATTGCTCAAAAATAAAATTCAGAAACTGGACATTTATCTGATAAAGTTTTCAGGTCGAGTGGTATTTCGTATTTTCTGAAATATTCTCTACTGAATGCATCGATATAATAACACAATGTGAATTCCCAAATCTAATAAGTCCTATTAGCTGGTACATTTCAACATTAACATTTGTTTGGAATTACGAATAATAAAGACACAATTTCCACTAGTACTTTTCAACAATAGGATTATATCCGGCACCTGAATTTTCGTCTTAGTTTCGTGAGGTTATGTGAATCAGTAAAGTGTGATAATGAGCTTTTTGTTTCCGTCTCTTGTAAATTTTCATTGTATTGGTTAGTTTTATTTGATTTACATATTCACCAAAGCTGTCTTAGTAGAGTTAGGGTCTAGTTGCTGTGGTATTAATAATATCAATTCAAACCTGTGCAATTCTATTATCATTCAGTTATGACAATGTTTAGTCAATGTTTAGTCACAGTCATAATTATATATTTGATTCCATTGGTTCAATTTGATTGGGAAAGTGACTGAAATTGTGAGAATGATGCATAACTAGGTCCTGAGTGTCACGTATGATTTAAGAATAATGACACCCAGAAGTTAACTTCATGTCTGTCAGTTTGACAGCATGTAGAACTCTGTTTTGTTTGCCTAGCCTTCAATTATTTCATCATTATATCGGTTTGACGAAAACCATTTACAAGCTTTTTCCTAGGGTCGTTTGAAGTCAACTGAACAAATCTTATTGAATGCTCGAGTTTATACTTTTTTATGGTCTATTTTTAATTCGAGTTGTCTATTATAATTCTTCACTACAAGTAACATCATATAGGTATATCTTTGTAGCATGATCTATCAAAGTGGCGCAGATATCTATTTGAATTTACGTTAATAAACTTTTATTAGGTTTTACTTCATAGAGCACCCAGAAGTTAAGTTCCATTTCATGTTAGTGAAAAATAACAAATGATCCCATTTTCTGTGTTGATAACTTCAGCATCTTCGTTGCATTGCATCAATTTGTTCAACACTTGACATTTTGGACCAACAAAATCTATCAGTATTTTTATTAGTGCATACAAGAGATATCAAGGAATGTGACAAATGATCAGAGTTGTTTTCAATTGCCATTTCTGGAAAACAACCAGAGTTTCATAGCGGTATCATGATTAGAGTTCAGTTAACGCATATACCTTTGAAGAACATCTCGAAATGATATGGATATTGATATTGATATGGATTCGAAATTAATTTACAGAAAGTGGGAACATACTTCTGATAATAAATAATAGAATACTAGGAAAGAGGAATTTTCATTAATTTTTTCAGCATTTGTTTTTTACATAGCAACTGACGTAGACTTACTTTCCTTAAAATCATGTCATAGTTATCATTATAAAATTTAGAATCATTGGATATTCCAATTTGCCTGAGTAGTTTCAAAGGCGAAAAACTTGTGCTCTAAAATTTGGCTCACTTTTAACATACAGTTAGTAAAAGAACTTTTAAAATTGAAAATATTTGTGCAATTCAAATTCAGTTAGTGAGGAATGTGAAGATTTTAACGTATTTTTACTATCCAGAGGATATGTTTTTCTAAAGTCATGTTTGTTGCGCTATTTGTTGGGATACTTATCACTAAATGTGATTTCCACCTTAAAAAAGACAGCTACATTCTCAACAGATTTTCAAAATTTCATTCGGGTTATAAAAAGTGTTTTTTTGCTATCAATCGGAAATAGTGCATTTATTTGTAATCAAAAATCGAAAAACATCTGTATAATTTACATGGCTGAAAGTGAATATATGACGGACGACTCTCATAGTTATAAATGTTGCAAAAAGCCTCTCAAATATCATGTGTGTACTAAATGCTTCAGTGTTTTTCATCAAAGTTGTATCATGCGAAAGAAAAAAACGATTACCTTTATTAGTGAGATAAGTGATCTACTGTGGAGCAGAAAATGAAGAAAACACAAACCAACCTGACAGCGTTCTCGAACAAACTATAAGTGATCTGGTGGAAGAGAATCACTGGAAATGCAATTATATTTCCAAACTGAAAGAAGAAAATAATGTGTTGGAAAGTGAAGCCCTTGAAATGGAATCAAAACTCAATGAACAGGTAGAAGTCCAACGACAACAGATTGAAAAACTGAAACAACAAATCACCTCGCACATACAAAAACTGGCTGATAAATATCTTGAAACAAAAACGATAGAAACTCAAACTGATGAAAAACATTTGACCAAGGAATTCCTACCAGACATAGAACAGAAAAGAAAAGAGAATACAAAAAAGCAAAAAAAGAAAATTTTACTTCAAATTCCAATGAGTCACCAAGCAAACATATACAGGGGGATGGACAACGGAAACCGATAAATTTACACATTGACAAAATTCTAGAACAAGAAGAAAATACAATAGAAGTGATTGAGATTCCAATCCCAACAATTATACAGAGTATTGACCAAGGTACACAAACTAGAAATGACAGAATTTACAAAGTGGAAGACGTAAGATGTAAAAGAAAGAGGAGGAAGAAAAGGCAGTCCATGAAAATTAATTCCTTTGAAGTTGAAATATTAAATGAGGACAATATGCAACTCAATGAAGAAAATACTGGAAAGTTGGCCCCTCAATCACCAGAAACTGAATCAAAGGAAACCAGACCAAAGTCTATTGGAAACCAGACTTGGTCTGGTTTCCAATAGACCAGGATGAAAAAGGATCGAACGTTACAGACTTTTCAAATTCACTTCGAAAAGTATTCAAATTAATGTTTCAAATGTTGGGTTTTAATTTTTAAAAGGATTTGTTTCTAATTCACATATTGGCGCCTATATCAAGTTGAAATAATTTATACGTACCTAGATATTCTACTTTAAAAAAGGAAAATTATCCTTATGAATCAACAATTAAGGCAAAATATAAATTATAGTTCAATACCACCTCCACAAGCCACATAAACAACAGTTGTTTTGTTATTTATATAGAGGAAGATAGGTTAGGTGCACAACATGTCATATGTTACAGAATGTCTCGGAACTCGGAACATAAGTAAACAGACCAGCACGCCTCTGAAATATGTCATGATGTCATGTCAGATTCATTGTCCTTTATTAGCTATAACCGATGTTGCCCCAAATGGTGAAATAGAAACGAATCCCTTTGAATGTTTAATGCATTATTTCATTCCTCTTTTTTAAGTATTTGAATAATTTTTTAAAGAAAAAGGTTGAAATGATAATTTTAAAATGCATTGTTTTAGAGCTCTTTTATGAAAACTACTTGATTTTCGTCACGAGGAACATTCCCTATTGTAGCGTTCGTGAATTTTTCGTTAATCCCCTGTTACAAGGCAAATGTGAAGCACTAAATCACAAGATGCAATCCATTACTTTCTATTTGTTTATATATGAGTGACACCGGGATACTTTGAGACTAGTCTCATCGAATTTGACCTCTTTGTTGTGAATGATGTTTAGAACCTCAGTATAGTAACCCCTATCATCTTTTTCCTGACCCGTCAAACCCTTCATCATACTCGGTACAATAAGCCATTGGAAGTTATGTGTTTTTGGTGTGACTTGAGTTGAAAGATTGCTACAAAACTTTGTTGGCGATATCCGTCTTCCTTTGGAAGTGCATGCCCATAAAAATTTACTTCGAAACGCGTTTTATTTCAGGACTGAACTGGTGCATAACGCGCAGTGCTGTTTGAGTGTATGTAATTCCAAACAAAAAATTATAAATTGCATCATGTTCGGAAGAATATGATGAAAATCCAATAAGGGACCTGGCTATTACAAAATTATTATAACACTTATATTCAATTTTCTTTGAGTTCTAACAAACCGGATCAATCTGAACTGGGCCCCATGCCCCATGAGTTTTCTTTGAAGATGTAATCTGGGCACTTGAATTTCAAGAAACGACACATCCATTGTGCAGAGCGCTCATTTGTAGTATTATTTATGGTTTTATTGATTTTTAGGGTTAATGTATTTATCTCATTTATTTAGTTATTGATGTATTTTGATTTTTTGTTAAGATGAATGCTTATGTATATTTCCATTTACTGACACTCTCCCAGATAATTTTCGTACATAACGTGGGCTGAAAAGTCCCGGGCCCAAGAAAGAAAACGCGCTCTTTTTTAATTCAAAATTAGCTTTATTCATCAACGTTATCTCCATGAAGAGCCATACTATCATTTCAGCGCCGCTCCAACATTTTAATACCACTTTTGTGAAACGATTTATCTTTTGCCTCAAAATAGGCCTGTGTTTTAGCAAAAACTTTTCATTTCAGCAAAATTTCTTATCGGCGAACAGCCAGTAGTCGCTTGGAGCCAAATCTGGTAAATACGGTGGATGTGGGAGCAACTCGAAGTTCAAATTATGTAGTTTTGTCATTGTTTTGGTTGACTTGTAGAACGATGCGTTGTCTTGATGAAACAACATTCTTCTTCTTTGCCATATGCGGTTATTTCTTTACCTACAAACGCTCCAATAATGCTTTTTAACAGTCACTGTTGATGGTATTTCCCTTCTCAAGTTAGTCGATGAATATTACATCACGCATATCCCAAAATTTCAAGGCTATAACATTTCCAGCCGATTGTTGTGCTTTCAGGCGCTTTGGATGAGATTCACCAGGTGCTCTCCACTCAGATGACGATCGTTTTGATCCCGGAGTGAAGTGATGAATCCATGTTTTATCAATTGTTACATATAGACGCAAAGATTTCGGTTTGTTATATTTAAATAATGCCAAAGACTACTTAAAATCATCAAAACGTTCTTGTTTTTGGTCAACAGTGAGCTCGCGCTGCACCCACTTTGAATAGAGCTTTCTCATAGTCAAATGCTCATGCAATATAAAAACAATATGTTTTTTTGATATCTTAACAATGTCAGCTAACTCACGTAACTTCACTTTTTGATAATTCAAAATGATTTTGTTGTTGAATGAAATTCATAGGTGAATCATAGTTTCGATTAATAATCGAAACTTTTCTATCAATATCAATACAAATGTATGTGAAATCTTACGTACATAACTACGATTCAATATCGTCATTTGTTTCAAAAATGAAATTTATTCAATAGTGAACTTACTGTTGTCATATTGTCATAAAATCAATTGGTAATAGTTGTTTCAGATATATATTTTCATCCGGTTTATATCTGAAAGGAACGTATATATTGAAGATCTTCACATCTTAGTGAAAAGTTTTTATGGATATTCAAAATATTTTTGATCATTTCTTACAAAGTTTTCCACTTTCCTTATTGAATACCCCTCACAAAAAGTAACTGACTGTATTAGAACATATTCTCTGTACAATCCAATTTTTTATGTTATTGATTAGAAATATAGATTTTTATTCAGTAGAAAACGCAAAAGAAAATGCTGTTGAAACTTCAAACACCCCCAATTTATTCAAGTCACGCACACCTGCGTTTCACTTTTCACTATAGCTCGATTAATGAGTTTATGTTTTGGGTGTTTCAAAAGGATGGTATTCGACTGCCTGTCAGTGTCTCTTCATTAAGATGCCGCACTATTATGTTCTGAATCATACTAATTTTTTATTTTTAGTTATCATGTTTAATGTTCTTGAAGAGGCGCAGTTTCATTATTCCTAGTTATTTTTTTTAAATCATGAAATATTTTGGTGAACCAATATTCAATTGTGGAAGTATTGGTGAAAAGGTGGTTAGAACTATTTATTTATTTAGGACATCGCCTATTTTTACGAAATAATGAACACATTCTTACATATGTACTACAAATATCAGCTAGATGAAAGGAAACGATATAAAAAAGAAACGCAAAAATAAGCCAATTAACTACAATATTTTCAGTTTTCTTAAATGATTTCAAAGATGAATATGAAAGTTCTAAATCCATATTGTAAGTGTTTGTAAGTCTCAAAATTCTACATATTGACTTTTTCTGGCCATAGTTAAGATGATGAAAAGGTACATTGAAGATTTCTGTGTTTCTTGTTCTCTTTGGATTCACATTTGAACTTATAAGTACAGCAAGTTCCGAGAAATTGATTATTTTGTGAATAAGTGTAGGATCCGATTCTAATCTTCTATGAAACAGAGTATTCATGTTAATAATGTCCAATATAATTTCATAGTTATATTCACCAACATGATATCCCAATTTTTATCCAGAGTACTTTCGAAACTTGTTTTGAACACTTTCAAACATATCAATATCCACATTATATGAAGGGCACCAAATTGTGGAGTTGTATTCGATTATTGATCTGACAATTGAGCAATATATGAGTTTTAAGGAAGAGAGAGATAATTCTTCTGCAGATCTAAGATTGAAACCTAAAGTTTTTAGTACTTTACAAGTAACATTTGTAATATGGGGTTTGACTGACATTTTTGGGTCAAGAGTGATTCCTATAGATCTTTGATGGTATTTTTTGTTTCCATTTTCGATTGCTTGATTTTATATGAACTATTTATGGGATCTTTGTTTCGGAAAGAAGTAAATTCAAGACATTCGTCTATATTCAGTTGCAATGAGTTTATATCACACCAGCGTACAAGGATGATGAATCGTTGTGTAATAATTCAGTATCAGATGAGTCATGGATAACTTTGAACATCTTCAGATCATCAGCAAATAGAAGAAATTCATTATGGAAAATAACATCATTCAAGTCATTTACGAATTGGTTGAAAAGAAATGGTCCTGTTAATGGTCCACATATAGGACTACAGGCAAAATAATTTTCAATCCATTTCAGAATGTTCTCCTGAAAACACAAAGCGTTCAGTTAATGCAACAACAAATTGCGATTTACTTGGTCGAATGCCTTTGATAGATCAACTGGGTGTCTATTTTTGGAATTTATTATTTTTTATTATAAAGTGTCGGTAAATGAACACATTTGTACTGGTAAATCTACCATGATGGAATCCATGTTGCTGATTCATGATGATATATCTACAATCCCATGATAGCTTTTCTCTTACTAGACTATCTAACAATTTGGTTAATTCAGATTGATTGCAAATTGCTCGATCATTTAAATGTCATTATATGATTCACTGTCATAAATAGATTCCAAAAGACTTTTTTACAATAATTTGAAAATATGGAAGATTTCAAAGAAATGTTGAATATTATGTGAATGGGTTTGCCAGGGTGAAAATACATTTTTTAATTGAGAATAACGGGATTCCATCGGGACCTGCAGATAAGTTCCAGGGTAATGACATGACCAGTTCAATAATTTCACCACGTCGACGCTATAACTTCATATATAAACTGTCTTACTGAATATTTATATTATGGGAGTAGTTTAACTGTTTCATCTCTATAAACAGATGAGAAATAGTGTGCAAAAATATTCACAATATCATTGTTATTTTCGCTGACAGAATCATCATAATACATTTTGAATGGTAGGGAGTGTGATTTTTTTTGCTATTAAAATACTTCCAGAAACTGCTGGGGTTATTGTTAATGTTTTTCTCTATTTCATTGATACATATAAGCTTGGTAACAAGTTTTTCCCAAAGCTTTATATTTTTCTCTCAGATAATAAAATTCTTCATATTTATAAAAATATCCATTTTTGTATTCTCTATGGACTGATTTTTCCTAAAAACTAATCCCCTCAAATCACAATTGGACCATATTCGAAAAGTTGAAGTTTTATTTTTTTTAAGGGAACACAGCAGTCCAGAGCTGTAAAGAAAATATTGTTAAAATTGTAACTGCTGAGTAATGTAATGTCTTTCAAAAAATTGGGTCTACTGGATTTCAAACAAACACAGTTATGAATGATGGGAATGTTGAATCTGAGTAAAGATTTCTTCAATTTGGTGTAATATTGTTTTTGTGATATACTGTTTGGAACCTTTGATGTAGTAATGAATATTACTGGAGTTTTTCCCAACACCAAATCGTTATTTTTACACCTCGACACGTGTTTCGATCACTAAGTGATCATCTTCAAGAGGAAGATAAAACTTGAAGATGATCACTTGGTGATCGAAACACGTGTCTAGGTGTGAAAATAACGATTTGGTGTTAGGAAAAAACTCCAGTAATATTAATATTGTTTTGATATATATTATGTAAACTGAATGAGTGCAGGTGAGTTTTCTGAATAATCAACATTCAGACCAATTTTGGGAAATTTCGTTGAATCAACAATTCAGTTAAACTTTCCACTGTAAGATACTACTATTTAATAATTTCATTCATGAAGTTATTTGCGTGGACCGAGGAGGAAATAATGAGATTATCCTGTATCAGTAACATTACCTCTATGTGTGAGTTCTCAATTGATAAGAAATGAGTGGTACACTTATTCTTATTCAAGAACTTCTTTCAATTATCCCAAATTATAACTCAACACTATTTCTGTTACATGACCAGTATATACCTACTGCATTTGTTCATGTATGTTTTGCATCTCATTTTTGTTCGTGCCTCGCGAATATAATTGTTACTTTTTTCAGAGTTAAGGCATACTTTCTGGTGTAATTGTAGGATTCGGAGTAATTCATTGATTAATTGTGATGCATTGCTTATGATATCAAGGCTGCTTACAGTGAGAGAGAGAGAGAGAGAGCAATTTTTCATTGGGTAAACGCCCAAGCTGATATTTTTGGTTTTTTTGGGTCTCAAGTGGGTACCGTCCACTGTATAACGAGTAAAAATCCAACCTTCTTCAGTGATATTTTTTTTCAAATTGCTGATGTTTTGGATGTCAGGCAATTATATTCCACGAAAAAATTAATCTATAGGTTGGAGAACTTTTTCATACTTGTCTTCTAGAATAATCAACTTTTTGTCGGAGGAAATTATAAAGACAAAAATATTTCATTCTTTATTCAAACACAAGATTGGAAAATTAATGAAATGGAGTCACTACCAAGGAAAAAAAGTTGAGTTGTGAATATAAAAATCATAATTCAGTAGATAATTGAATTCGCTCGACTATGATCATCACATGAAAATTACAATAAACCAAATCACGCAGATGAATTATAAACCACATACTATGAATTACCAATATTATGATTTTTCAATTGTCATAACAGAAATTTATATTTGACTTATAATGCTTTATTCACTTTTGTATTTGTATCACTTCATTATGACAATATTACCCGATTCATGTATGCTACGCACAAACAATAGTTTAAAAAATATTGTTTTTGTGGTTTATCACTGTTCATCAACATATGTGAAATTGGTAATCATGTTGGTTATAAACGCATTATACAGATCGAGAGTAGCAGTGGTTGTTTTTGAAATATTTGTTATTAGCTGTTCATAGAACGGAGTGTCGTAATAATTATTTAATAATACTTTCAAGATGCGAAAATACATAGAGAAGAGTAGGATATTATGGATTAGTCGGGAAATATTGAATACTCAAGTTTTAGTTCTGTTTAGTGCTGTTATCTCTTCAAAAGACTCCCATGATGCTCTACCGAGAGAGTTGACCGCCTGTTGCTACAATGTGACTTAAGCTTCAAGACTGAGCACAATTTACACCTAAAGAGTTGTATTTTATTGTTACGAGATTGGTTTTTCAGTGACAGTATTTGTTTAACAGTTTTTAGGCTATCTGTCCTAAATGGACATGGAATATTATAGGTATTCTATATTACCCGACACGCCATCTATATTCGAAACTACAATAACGCAAGACTAAATTGCCCTCTAGGAACCATAGCCTCTTGCCATCCGCACTGAGTGCGTCATCTGTGATGGAAGATTCCCCGATGATTCCAAAGGGGTATTTGGATTTAGTTTTTAAGCTGCTCGTTGTGGGCTCATCTTGACTGTACAGAAACAAAAAGGCAGATTATGTGTGCGATTTCTGTCTATTATATAGACTCATTATATTGTATTTTTTGTTTTCAAAATTAGAAAAAAATTGGTTTTCTATACTTTATATGGCTTTTTCATTAATTAAACCTCGTATTTCATAATACCCGACTATTTCATATTTCGCTCCGTTTGTTATATTTTAATTATTTTAATTTTTTATACCGAAATAAGAAAATCAATGAGAGTCTTTGAACGTTTTAAAGTTGACTATAGTTAATCATAGTATATGTTCATACTGATTTAGGAAGTTTTTACCAAGAAACAGTAAATTACATAGAAAAAAGTTGAGATAACGCCATCACTACAATAGTATAGTTTCGAACGGAACACTTGACATAATTCAGTGTTGCTGAAATATTAACCTAACAATATTCGTCATAAACTAGAATTGTCAAATTTGTTTTTATGGTATGATTATGAACTGAATATATGATATTTGCATACTTCCTTTGCACCTCAACCATAGTAGGTACTTCGACTTTTGCAAACAAACAGTTGTAACTACATAACTTTCAATAATCTGATCCTCATCTTATGTATGTACTGAAAAGTGAAGCAAAACCTAAATTAATATCATATAGTTAATGAGTGAAAATCTTCAAAGAATTGAAATTTTGCTCAGTTCTGCATGTCATGTCAAAATATCTACAGCACAAATTATTCTCTTTGAGAATAGCTACATTCATTCCCATTAATTTCAGTTTGCTGACAAGAAGATTTCAGTGTCAAAGACACTTTCTAGATGAACTCATCTGAGTATAGAATGTGCTTAAGATATTAAAAAACTTTTCTCCGCAGTCATTACAGATATACGGCGCGACTTTTGCTAGCAATCCAGCCTTGTCCTTAAAATCTGAAGGCGACATTGTGCCCTCTAATATTCCCTGTGATCCTCGCTCACATCCTTCTTTCACTTGAGGTGCTCCGCAGTGCCGTACTCATGAATGACAATGGTGATTGTTTACAGAGCTGACATTTGTTGAACTCGAGGTTTACTCACTTCAGTAGATAGAAACAGCTTTCTTGCATGAAGCAGCTTCTTTTTGAGAATTAATATTGTTTCCAACTCTGTCTTATCTCTCCCAGATCTAAAATACTTCATATTACATATTTAGATATGTTGACGGCTATGCTATATTTGAAAATGTTTCTATAGAAAAGTGAATTTGTTTTTTTTTTCATTTTTGTTATGACAATGCTCTTCAAAATATTATCTATTATTAAAGTTTCCTCGATAACATGTTTTCATCAGAGCGCTCTTGACTTCATATTTCAACATGAATTTCAGTCCAGTATATTCACTTTCCAGAAGGAATTCTTCATATCAAACAATATATGGAAATTGAAAAGTACGTATACATGAGTTTGTTACACATTTAGAATCATAATAGATAGACAATTCGCGACTTGCTATTCATAAATACCCACCCTAAATAGATATACCATCAATAATTTCACACATGATGCATCTGATAATCAATGAATTATTGGTTTTCCACTTTAGCTTTCATCACATCTTTCAGTGCTCGATTTTTTGTTTCGGAAGATCATTGAACATCGAATGCACGGGTATAACATTTTTATAATAACCGTGGAAAATTGTATCCAGTGAAGGAAAAGTCAACAAGAAAAAACAATCCACGACCAATTGCTGCTCAGATGTGAAAAATGATTGAAAGTTCATTGACGTCAGCTGGAGCATTTACTGGAAAAATATCTTTTTGAATCTAAAGTTCTTCAATTTTCTATTCGAGTAAAACACACTGTTATTTTCAAAAAGTTATGATTTACCTCTTTGATGGAGAAGTAGAAAGTTGAAAAACAGTTTTATTGTTGACAGTTTTGAAAATTTCCATAATTTCTTATTCCTGCTTTCTACAATGTATGAATGAATCTAGTTGCGCTTGATATTTCTAAGGCCTTTGACCGTGTGTGCCATGAGAGTTTATTGGCCAAACTTTGATGCTATGGTTTGTCGGATCGTTTATGTGTATGGCTCTTCAGCTTCCTGAAAGAACATTTCCTGCACGCTGGTGTTCTCCAGGGATCCATATTGTCTCCAACATCCTTTTTAGTGTATATAAACGACTTATTGGAAAAAACCAAGAATCCAATATATTGCTTGGCTGACGACAGCACACTTGTTTCGTCATTCCATTTGGATTCCGGGACATCGGTAACGGAGGCAAATCTTCACCGACAATAGGACGATGCATATCCTGATGAGAATCTACAAGTGATTTCGAATTGGGGTGAAAGTAACCAGGTTCAATTCAGTGCCACAAAAATTCAAGCATCGATTTTTTCCAAGAAGTTAAATGTCTCCGAACCGGATATAATAATGTCAGGTCAGACAATTCCGTTTTCTGCTTCGAAAAGTTTGTTGGGGGTTGAAATGGACACCAATATGTCTTGGCAAAATCATGTCGCTGGAATTGCAAAGGCTGCTTATCAAAAGCTTGGAACACTGTTCCGAACCAGAAAACTGCACACACCCCAGCAAATTTTGATGCTTCATAAAGCTCAGATCAGACCTTCTTTGGAGTTTGGTTCTCATTTATGGATCTCTGCCCCCAAACATAATAATAATAGTAATAATAATAATAATAATGTTTATTTTCCAACAATTTACATTATTGTATGGATATTGAAATAGTAGATAGAAATAGAAACAGAAAATAAACATGATAAATCACTGAAGCTTGAAGCTTGTGTGTGATGATACCTTAATATAATAAACCATAAAATAGTGGTCATGACGGAAAATAGTGCATGTGCAAACATAATTTTCACTAATATGCTTAGTTGAGTCTTTTTCAATTATATTGATTCAGTCTAGTCCGGTTAAGTTTGACATATTCGAGTAATGGGGTTCCCCATTTCATACCCTGAAACATCCAGAAAAGAGCAATCCGCCCTAGTGGAGACGCGAACATCATGTGCAATCTTGACAGCCTGGAACATCGAAGAAACGTTGGAGATTTGTCTCACTTCTATAGATACTTTTACGAGAAATGTTCGAGTGACTTGGCACATTTGATTCCACCAAGAGCAATACATATCAGAAATACGCGACGGACTGTGGCTACTCATCGTTTTGAGGTTCAACTCAGTACACTTCGAACTTTACTATTTAAAAAATATTTCATCTAGAGAACTGCGTTCATGTGGAATAAACTTCCTGAGAACGTTTTCCAAAATGGATTTTTTTTTATTTAGATTTCAAACCGCATCAACCACATAGGGTTATTAGCGGCGGTACATATGAGATACAGTTCATATTGGTATACATTAAATTGAATTAAATATATGGATTCATTTGACATATTTTATTACATTATTCCATTCTCTATTTAGAATGGTGGATATGTCTCCGGTTAGCCAAATGGATTTGATCTCCAGCGATTTAAATCCAATGTGAATTGCTGCTTTCACACAGGCACCGCTCTGAAAGCCTCTTGAGGATTTTCCTGTAGTGCTTGTGTTTTGTCTTAAAAAAAAGGTGATTTTATTCATTAAGTTATGTTATTTTCATCAACGCAAATCATGTCTGCGTCATGATTTCGTCAAAATTTCAATAACAAGAATGAAATGAATTTCATGCGAATTGAGAGTTGTGCCTCTGTAGTTGATTCGAATATATACAGTTCGTGATCTCAAAATGATGTAAAATAACGATTAATTTACTAGTAGGTTGAGACCTAATTTGATGTTGAAATTGAAATAATATTTTGAAAATCATATTATGTGTTGGGTGTAGAAGTAAATGAAAAATGTGATCCTAGTTTGTCAAATCTTTTTTCCATGAATTTTGGTCGAAATGAAAACGAAGATGACTACAGAAAAGCATGAAGTTCTTTCTTCAGATATTTTATGGAATCATTTAAAGATTGACCTTTCACTTTCTCAAACATAATTTTCTTCGGTAAATAAAGTTTCCTAAATTATACCATTATTCTGATTAATAATCGATCGATTGGAATTCAAGGTATAACTAGCTCCTGATGCTGGAAATTTTTTTAACTTTATGAATTCTACGACTCTATATTTGTAAGGACGGGTTCCTATCAGGGTATATGTTTGTCTTCTTGGAATCCTTACAATTGATTGTAACACGAACACGATGATACGGAATTGTCTGCGAAAAATTTGGCCTAAATATCGGTTGGGAGCTTTAAAGAGCAAAATTTTGATTCAAGTGAAAATGTTCAACAACGAGGTCTGAGTGAACTGTCCCGTATGATAAAAGAAGACACCGCCTTGCAACTGCGCGCAGCGCGTCTCTCCGATGAAATAGTGTGCATGCTATTTGCTCACGTAGTTGAGAACGATGGCAATGGATTTGTGAATAATGGGTAGTACTCTGAAGCAGTTAACAGTTGGTCCCTGACTCACTCAAAATTTTTATGACCTGATCATTGTTTCTTCAACAATTTTTATTGCTTTCCAAAAATTTCAAAAGAAAACAAATGGCACCCCAACTTTTAATGAATGAGGAATTAGCAAATCTGAATTGTTTATTTCACAGCAAGTAAAAAATATGACTGGACAATTTGGTGATTTTGACATCCAAATGGTACAGTTAGTACAAATGTAGATATCTACATTAAAAAATGAAATATAACAAGGTATAAATCGAAAGAAGGATGTGTTTAGGAGATGTTATTTCTCCATCATTGAAAAAAACATCTTGAAAACTTCCAAAAAAGAGAAAGAAAATAACTACAATAAAATCTCTTTGTGAACTACTAGTCTGATCAACAAGTTCAAAAACATGAAAAATAGAGATAAAGGTCCTGAAAATATGAGTGATAGCTCATTCGATTCGGAATCACCTCTAGAAAAATGTTTTTGAAGGATTTTGGTGCAGGTAAAAAATTGCAATTGTTATTAACAAAATAAGATTTAAAAAAATGGTATTTAGTTTTTCGTTAATAACTCAAAAAATATTAATATTTGAGCAATTTTGAAAAAAGCTTGTTAAAGAGGAGGAAATTTCCGATAAAAAAGTTTCGACTCCCGAAACTCTATCTTCATTATTTATAATTTTAATTTGACGTTGAAAATAGGGTTCCGCGCGGTTGTAACGGCATGCGCGCGCTGCCGCTAAAGAGAGTTTATCAAAACAACAAAACAAATAATTTGTTTATAACATAAAATGTCATTTTAAAAATTTGAAAAAAATCTAGTATTTCAAAAAGTTATTCAATTGTTAACTAAAAAATTTTTTCCCAATCTCCGTTGGCATAAATAATGGGATAAAAGGTATAAATAATTGGCCTATGAATTTTTTTTTTCAAATGGAACACCCTGTATATTTCAACATTTTTGAGCTCTACATCCAATTTTAGATTAACTTTGTTCAGATAATACTATTTCTATTTTGAACCGTTTTCGAGATAAACTGTTTCAAACGGAAACTGACGTGGTTTTCTTGCTCGTTTCTTTGAATTCATCACTTATTTTGGATATTCAACATTTTTTTTATACTTAGCAATATTTCTTTTTGATCCAGTTTTTAACTGTCTCAGATCAGTCAATTCGAAATTGGTATGTACCTACCTTAGAAAAAGTTACAATTTGTATACATTGAGGTATTGGTCTCTAACGTACAACAGTACACATTAATATTTTTTAATAGCTTGCTTTGGAAAAATAAATGAACCAATTATTTAACGTCAGACTACCAATTATAATATAATAATGTCAAGATTAGGTTACAGTAATGAAGATTTCTTGAATTTATTAATAATTTATGGTGAATGCAATAGAATTGTAAGTAGAACATGCCGAGTATTTCATGAAAGATATCCACAACTTCCGAAGCCGAATAATAATGTGATAAATCGACTACTAAAAATTGTAGGTTGAATGGAACCTTCCTTCCAAAAATCATTCGTAAGAAGACTAAAGTGGCTGATGATGACAATGGTATAATAGTTTTGGGATACTTTCATGCATTTCCAAATGCTTCTCTGCACGAGGCTGAAAGGGAGATAGGTTCACCCTACGTGACAATTACTCGAATTCTTAATAAGCATAAATGGCAAATATGTCCAACATTTGAAAGAGAACGATTTACCTCGTAGAGTGGAATTCTTTGAATGGTTACTTGTCAAGACTCAAGAAGATGAACATTTCCTTGATAATATCATATGGACGGATGAGGCCAAGTTCACAAAAAATGGAGTTTTCAATAGACACACACACACAATGAGTCAATTTTTTATATCGAGTTTTATGATGTTAATTTGAATGCATCAAAATATGAAGATTTACTGAGGAATGGAATTCAAATGATTTTAAATAATAGACCAGGAAGAGAACGTGTATGGTACCAAATGGATGGTGCTCCACCCCATAATTCTCATTTAGTCAGTGAAGCTTTAACCGAAATCTTCGAAGACAGATGGATTGGTAATAATGGACCTTTTCGTTGGCCTCCTAGAACACCAGATGGCAATCCATTAGATCATTTCGTGTGGGGTTTCATTAAAAATATGGTTTACTCTACTCCAATAACAACAATGGAAGATATGAAATCGAGAGTTACAACTGCTTTCAATAGTTTTACTCCAGACTTGATCAGAAGCGCTACACATGACAATCTTTTGAAGAGATTACATATTTCTTCAAGTAGAGGTGGAGATGTGTTTGAACATATTCTGAAATACATTGACGATTGAATTAACTTATTAATTTATGGGTTTATTATTTTCAGTTCGTGTTTCAGCGTTAATAAAACTATTGTTTGAAGATAAGTTTCATTCGATGATTGAGGAGTATTTCAATAATTATCTTTTCATTGTATTATCTGTGACTAATTGAGAAACATCAAACGAAATCTGTTTTACAAAAATGAGTGATGAACAAGNGTATCTTTATATATATATATATTTCAATATTAAATTCTACAAAAAGGATTTGAAGCTTCATATCTTCTATTAATTATCTGCGAGCGCTTTCGACAGTTGGTAGTACTGTCATCTTCTAGGCACTCCTCAAACTCTTGTTACTTGTTACAATACTCAAAAAAAGAAAAATTAGTTGCATCAAAAACTTCGAACAAGATATAATGAATTGAGTTAGTGGTAACGATTTGATGTCTGTCAGGAGATAAAAAGTATTTTAAGTGAATTTGCTATTCGAAATGACGAAAAAATATGACGAATCCATCCAATAGTACACAACAAAAGTACTTCCTTTCACAATATAAATTTTTAATGAGACAATTCTATGTTGGTTTTTTCCAGTCTATTATGTTAATAACGTTCATTGTTGTGAATGTTCAATTTTTGACTATTGCAGTCTGTACTCGTATTCAAAACTACGGAAATAACGTTGATGCTGAATAATTAAAACCTTTCATGAGTATTATCTTTTCAGTTTTAAAATCTCTAGGAGAGTCGCCAGCATTTACGAAGTTTTCCGTTCAGGCGAGTTTCAAGACAACGTGCATATTTCAGCAAGTAACTCAAGCCTTAGTTTTGAGTTTGAATGGTGATGAAGAGAGTTTCCATAGAGAATCCATAACATGACTTTGATGCGATATCTGAACAGCATGCAGATATTATGTCATTTTGATGTGTTGACCTGGTGATGTCTTACAATCATCATCAAGATTGATGTATAATAAGATCGCTTTCCAAATCTGTTTTATATGTTTGCTTATTTATTCATCACTTTTCAAAACTGACTTCACCAAATTCTAACATTATGCAATGACTAGTATGTTTGAGAGTACAGAAAACTATTCCTCATTGTTTAATTCAATTGAGACATTTTTCTTAGATAGTTTTTTGCTACTTGCGATTGTCTCACTTGTCCTCTTTCAAATTTATGGAAAACCACTGTAGCTCATAAGCTTTTTGCTTCTCTGTAGCTGATTGTATAGATTCTGCATTGGATTTTTGACGTCAGTGTTGTTTCTGCCCCATTGTTGCATTCTCTGCAGCCAATGTAAAGACACACAAAGAAAATAAAGTCTATTTTGAAATGCCAATGTCTCCGTTATGAAGCTGTATTTTGTAACCAGTATTTTGAATCGGTCCCTAAACAGTAAAAGCAGTTTTTTCTCAGATGGCCCTTTATGACACTTTGTATTTTTTCATTTCGCTAGTGAGTTTTATATCAATTTTATTACATTCATACCTTATTTATTCATGCAATCATTTACCGCTACTTTTACCTTGAATGTATCGCAGTCCGGCAAGAATAACGTGCTTTGTTAGTTGTAACAAAGCACGAATTTGACTTAACGGAAAAAATATAAAAGAATTCGAAGCACATACAACAGAAAATCAATTTAATTTCCCAATAATAATATACATTCCATACTTTTGTAGCTTATTTGGACATTGATTTTACAACGTGAGGAAATTTGGATTTTGGTGTCATGTAAAATGATTGTTTCGAGTCATAATATTATTCGTGCTATCTCTTTGAGTGGGACATATATTTGGCTTGCACTCAGGATGACTGAAACTGGACCCGTGTTTTCACTTCAGTTCTATTTTCATAAACTTGTATTTTCTTCAACAGGTCTTTCAACACATATATGAAAATAAATTACATAGAATTTCCTAATTTTTAAATACATTTACACAAACTGAACTATACAGAGTTTTCCAGAATATACAGCGTGACTCACGGTCGATGATAGGTTAGACGTTTCTGGAAACGCAAAGCATGATTTTTCTGAAAATTTCACCTCTCACATTTCCTTACCTGTTCTATTGATCTAAAATATTTTTAGCATTGCGGCGTTGCTACTTCTATTAAAAATTCCTAGCAATTATATATTTTTAAATGAAACACCCCGTATATTAATACATTTTTGGAATCGCTGTAGTATTTTAATACTTTTTTGTTGATAATGTCCTATACTTATGTCTATCTGTTTTCGAGTACATCAGTACTCTCAATTCATGAAAAGTTGATATTTTGATGATAGTTTGGACAAACTCCAAATATTCAAAAAACACCAAGAAATCGACTCCATTTCATACAGGGCGTGCTAAAATTACTATTATTTCTATTGTGCATAAAAGTAGTCGAAAGTTCATTTTTTCAAATGAAACTCCCTGTATACTACTCGATAAATTGAAAGATGGTGAAAAATGCTTCAAGATGATATACATACATATACCGAAATCGTCAAGTTTTCTCAATAAAGCCGTTTTTTTGGAAAAATAGTTATTCACGTTCTACCTACAAGTATTGAAGGTGGCAATTTATTTTGTGAGTGGGGATTATTGCAAAACGAGCGTCAGCAAGTGGAGCAAACACACGAGCAAAATAAAATCACTTTTAACAAATGTATCATACAAATTTTTTTGTATAACGTTACTGCTGATAATAAAAAAAATTATAGGGTCCATGGGTTCAGCTGCAGATTATTCAACGAAGGGATAGAAATAGCTCTACACATTTTATGCGAATGTGAGGCACTGAATCACAGGAGGCAGGCAATATATGGACGTACAAAATTACGTCCACAAGATTTTGACGAACATCCCACACGAACCTGTACAAACTAGTAAAGGGAACGAGACTGATGGAATGGGTGTCATGAGACGATGGGAGAATAAACGCAATGAGCCCAAGAGGCTGCAGTGTTTTCTGGAGACTTGGACTAAATGGACAAGTCAGACCAGCTCCCAAGGTACAAAAAAATAGTTGAGATGATTTTGTAACGTTACATGGCAGATGGCATGAGCCCCCTAGGAATCGAGGAGTTATTAACTTTGTCAACTCAGAACACAAGGTTAATAACCAAAGCAGTCGATGCCGTTAACCCATAAAAAACATCAGAAGTAGAAATCAGTTCAATATATACTTACAAAATAATAAAATACTTCATTCTTTTGGATTACCCATAATACCTCTGGTTATCGAAACGTGCATAGAGAGAGTGCTATAGATGTGCTATGGCAAAGGTATTTTTCATTAGATGGGTGCCGTGATTTCAATTTTCAAAAGTCAATAAAAAATATTGTTGCTTTGAATTCTATGCATTTTTTTTATTGCCGACGCAAGTTGAGGGTTGACAAATGAGTTTGTACAAAACAGTTTTCAAGAATGTTGCATATGTAGGTTCCAGTCAGCATTCTGTTTCAAATTTTCCTCAGAGAACTTTTAACATTTCTCTCCACAATGCCACCCGTTGTCCTGTGAATTTTAAAAGTTGTCGAAGCTATGAGCTACGTTTAGGATATTATTTTGTCTGTGATAAATTCCAAAATTACTAAAACACTGCATTGTGAAAGTTTTAAGAGTGCATTTTTGTGACTGCATAAACCCTTTTCAGAACGCATGTATAGGTCATAGAAATATTTTCATCATATACTAACAGAAAAAGAAGCCCATTTGTGTCTCGGAGCATTGAGTTACATATATTGTACTATTTCTTTTTTATTTCGTTCACCAAAAACTTGATTTGGTAAACAAACACTTATTATAAGTTATTCTCAACTGAATTTCATCATTCTTCCTGTGTTATTTGTTTGTTTAAGAAATGAATTTCATGCCATCAGGTGTGGGATGGAAATGTTGGAAATAGTAATTTCAACAATATAATGGAAAATGATTTCCACTGAGAACAAACAACAAATTCTAAACAAACACTGACTTATTGAAATAATGTGCTCATCAGTGTGAATTTTCTGAACAATACACAATAAAAAGCTTTGTTTGGAAGCCAACTGGAAACAATGGTGAAAGATGAGCGAAAATGAAAATATAGTCGATATCACAAAGTCGAAATGGTTTCGCAATTCACGGATGCTGGTATACGCGACGGAATGTTTCAATTTTATCATGATTTTGCCGTTGTAATGCGGGCGGCAAGTTAACAACGATATCTGGAGGTAAGTGGAGGAATAAATGAATGCTCTCTTGCATAATATATAGTCTAGTTCACATGTACCATTTTTTCTTGAAAATATGAAAATTATGATCAAGGTGTCATTCGATTTGTATTGTCATGTAGAAAGTTTAAGGAAAGTTGAATATCTCGAAAAATATTCAAAAGAGCTGTACCTCTATTATTTGTCATTTCTACAGAGTCCTGAAACTAGAGCCAAAAACGGGTGGCTTTCGCGCGCTGTGCGTCAATCTGACACAGCAACAAAAATTATCTAAACATATTGAGTATGAAAATTAGGAAATGAAAAATTGGAATGAAAAAAATTCATGTAGTTTTGGAATACATTATTGAACAATAATTCGAGGTTAAAAATTTTTATCCCAATTTTTCATTAATGCATTTTTTAATCAATAATTTTTTATAAATCGAAAGTTAATATAAAAACCCTGATAATTACCAAACTAAAACCCTTAAAGAAAATGGTACCAGTGAACTAGACTAATAAACATGATGTTACAACGCTGAAGAGCCTTCAGTGTTTGCTGAATCCATGCTTTGGAGTTTGTTCTGTGGATGCATAGAAACGGAAATGTTCCTCGAAGAGTGAAGTTTTTGATGTTTCAATAGTAAACACAAGATATTGACTGTGCATCCATAATAGGTCCCATTTTGATCCCTATGAACATTGACTTTGAAGGGATATGAAAAGTCTATTATCTCGTAATCCAAAAATTGATCATATCAAAAGAAACTGAAATGAAAATTAGTGAATGTCTTTAATAGTGGTTCATACGTTTTAAAGATGATTAATTCATTTCAAATAGCAGTTATTTTCACAAAAGACAATGTCAAAAATAGAATGAGAATGAATATTTAAAATTGGACTATAATTCTTATATACAACAGTAGGTACCTAACTTGATTGGTAGTGAAAGTGATACAAGGTAGAATTTGTGAACTAACTATACTCTCGGTTTTTGGACAAAGGTACATTTTTGAATGTGAATAAACTTATTGGTATTATGAAAAAATGTTTAATAATGGTGAGTGGTCAACCTTCTATTGGTCACTCAGCAGGAAACCCGAACGTTTACCCTCATTTATTTTATATGGCGTGATTGTTTTCCGAAATGTGGCACGCATAGGAGGAATCAGTTCAAAAGTTCTTTCATGTTCAAAGATTCTCGTTTTGAAATTTCTTGAAAACCGGCAGTAATTTGATCTGATATTCTCGGAAATAGTTTAGGCTTACATCAGTTGAATATCTATTTATAATCTATTTTGATCAGTTGCAGTCCCCTTACAAACGATAATCCAAGTCTAAACTTGTGCGAGGCAAGGATCAACATGTTCTTGTCTTTTAACGATCAAGTGATGGAATAGAATGGGTTACTCAAGTTAAACAAACTACTAGCGTTCTCCATGTATAAAACGAATGACTATTCTGAAGTAATTCGATCCCTTTGAATATAAAAATGCTTCTGGCCAATTCGAAATTCCGACAAGAACCTCGGAATTCAAAATGAACAGCCAATTTGGTGTCTTGGCTACAATACGCGATTATTTAATTTTTTTTTGGGTAAGAATCGTCATTTGAACATTTCGAAAGGGGTTTTATTTTTCAAGGAGTATTATAGAATACGTAAAAAACTTTCACAAATTGTATAGATTTCAATTGAAACTTCAACAACCGAAATGTATTTTTTGATAATGTTTCGGGAAGCCTCACATTTATACGTTTCACAGATTTAACAATATCCGTTCACGCCTTAGTTTAAGATTTCAGAGTTAGAAAATTGCCACTCTATCCTCTACGTGTAATCTCCATCTAGATCTCTTCGAAGACACCTAATTAGGAATTGTGACATCTTGGTATATTTGCCAATATTTTTATGAAAATACTCACCTTTACCCATTTCGGGTTATAATGAAGAGGAGTCATAAATACATAAGTATATGTTGAAAGAGTTTAGAAGGTCTCATGCACTAAGCACTAAAAGAAAATCTTTGAGGCGCTCTAAGAGCGGTGCCTGTTCAGAAGTAGCAATTCACAATAGATTTGAATCGCTGGAGATCAAATTCATTTGGAAAAACGTTCTCAGAAAGTTTATTCCACATAAACACAGTTCTACGAATGAAAGAGTTCTCAACCAGTAGAGTTTGACGTGTACTGAGTTGAACCTCAAAAAGATGAGCAGCCACAGTCCGTCGCGCATTTCTAATGTACCGCTTTTGGTGGAATCAAATGTGCCAAGTCACTTGAACACTTCTATCTATAGAGACATTTATCTTTCTGAACCCGGTACCTGGGTTTTTGTGGCATTGAATTTAACCTGGTTACTTTCACCCTAATTCGAAATCACTTCTAGATCTTCAGTAGTATATGCAACCTCCTGCTACCGGTGAAGATATGCATCTGCAGCTGACGTCCTGGAACCCAAATGGAATTACGAGACAAGTGTGCTGTGGTCAGTAAAGAAATATAGTGATGTCTTGTTTTCTTCCAATAAGTCGTTGATATACAATAAACAGAGGATTAGAGACAATATGGATTCCTGGGGAACACCAGCGTTCGTAGTGAAAGTAATCGACAGATATCCAACGACGGTCCCTTGCAGGAATTGTTTCTTCAGCCATACAGAAAAATGAATCGACTAGCCATAGCATCGAAGTTTGACCAGAAAGATGAAGGCTTCAAATACCGATTATAAAATTAAAAATCCTTTTTGAAACAAAAATAACACGTTTCTTATATTCTTGATGTTTTGTATTAATTGTTTTCTAATAAATTTTCCAGGAAGTTTCATGTGTATTAAAAAAACAAACTGAGGAATTAGAAAATGAATCCTTCAATGTTTTGAATAGAAATATCGTCACGATAAGACTCTTCAAATGAAACAAAATAATTTTTCCCCTAGTGCTTTGTAAAGATTTCAACTTCAATCAAAAGTTTACATCTTTTTAACATGTTATGGAAGTTCTGGAGAGCGATTGAAATTTTGTATATAAAAATGCAAAAAGTACTTATTCAATTTAGAAGTATTTCATTGAGAAAATAATTAATTCATGAGAAGGTGGAAAAGTTATTAAGAGGAAATGAATAAGCATTTTTCGTCGTAGAACGTTGCCTTTTGTTATACTTTTGTGCGTTCGGCAGTTTCCATGTAAAAATGCATAACTGGGAATGTTTTATGACAACTGGAATATTATTCATGAGAAGTGGAAGTCTTGTATTTTTAATTTCATTCAATTCTTTATTTGTGCATACTGATCATGCTGACCAACAACGGTCATCTCCCACTGAACCAGTGAAGCGGAAAAAATGGAAAGCGTGGATAAGTGAAAGTACTCGAACGACCCATAAATAGTAATATCTCGCAGGAATCAGTCCAGTCATCACCCGAAGGCGATACCTAGTAGATACTAACAATCGAAACGTCGTGAACTAACGTGGCTTGGAATCTCTTTAGTTTTTATTTTCATTTATATTTCTTTATTTTTGTTTCAATCGTTCTATTTTTTACTTGTATTCCATTTCACTATTATTTCATTTCAGGTTATTTTCAATTCTTCTTTTTTAGTTGTTTCAGGGATTTCAAAATCATTTCATATATTAAACAATGGAAGTCCGAACTAGTGAAATTCATCATGAAACATTGTCAATCACCTTCAAACAAATATTTTTTCTTGATTTCATTTCCGCTAGTTAGACGCAGTTTGAAAAGTATAGCGTTTTAAATTCTGAAACTTCACTTTCGATTATACCAGAAATTGCAACAACTTTCTTAGTCCATGGAAAAGTTACATTTAACTTCCTTATGACGTGAATAGTTGTTGAAAATTTCAATGAAATTATTGGTGCTAAGAGCTTCGTGGCTTTCTACTTCTTCATTTCAATCCAAAAAATGAGAAACTTTCGAAAAAAGAAAGGTGGTAAGCAATTTCAAATAGAACTACTTACAGAAATGTGTGGATCATCCAAAGAAGTTTCTGTCAGACACAAATTGAAACAAAAAAATCCATCCGAAACAAATACTTTCGAAATATGGACATTGAATTACGTATCATACCAAAAAGCTTCTTTCCCAAAAACTATTCTTTCCTGAAAAAATTCATTTTTCAGTGTGACGAGAGCAGATTTGTCTGTTCCGGTGACATAAACCACAATTTTGTGAAAGAAATGAGTGTTTCGTCTTGTGAGTGATACTGTTCAGAATATGTTTTCCATATCGGTGAAATTTGTATATCAATACTCAACGCTGATATGAAGCGGTCCTGTAATGATATCTATACCTACTACATTACGCATACTTGTAGTATGAAGTAGAAATTATTTTAATATAATTCATTGTTCATACCCTCAAAAACGGTTGTTTCAGTTGGACTTTTTTTTCGATTTGTGTCTGATAGAAACTTCTGTACATGATCTACATATTTCAATAAAGAATTTCCATTGGATTATTTACGTTCTTTCTTTCTCCGAAAATTCCTCATTTTTTTTGTACCACAATGAATTAGAAAACCACATTTTTTTTCTCTAAAACTAATCTCTTCTGAAAAATATTCATTTTCAATTTAAATGAACATTTAGTGATATCAAGTGAAGTTTTCGTTTCAATCCTTACCAAAAGTTCGTTTACTCGAGTCTCAATGATTAATTTTTTACAAAAACTCACACAGACAGTATTTTTAGCTCCGACTATGCCAGAAAGCGTTCACCAAAAGGCCTCGTATTTATGTCATTTCGCGATATGGTATCTGCCCTCAGCTTTTTCCGGCGCTGCTCTCTTTGTTTATGTCTTTTTTACTTTTTTGCGCCGCGCTCTTTCCTGTTATATATTATCGCGTTTCTTTAAAATTATCACTTTTTATACGTTACGCTTAATGAGGCAAACCTTTCGCTGCTTTTTGTCAACCAAATCCTCGATATATTTCGATGAAAGGATTTGTTGACGAGTCACATGATCGTTTAACAGATGAAAAACATACAGTGATGTTTTCAGAAGTATGATAAACGTATGCCGATTATTGGAAATACTGTGAAATGAATAGAAGTGAAGAAGGCAGACAGAAATTGAAATTCATATATATTTACTACTTTTTAGTTTGTTTTTCTGTACTTCCAGCCCTCTTCAAGAGTCTTGAAATATGCTCATGTGTAATTGTTGTCTTCCACTTTCGTGTTCAGTTTGTAGGTAGTAAAATATGATTGAATTCAAAGGTGTAAAAAGTATTGAAGGGACGTAGATGATTGATGAGCGTGAGTTGTTCTTTCGATTTTTACTGCGCAAGTGTAATAACAAGTTAGACCTTACTAATCCTTAGCTCATATAAGTTTCGATTTCTGAGGGTTGTCGTTAGTGAGGGGACGGCAACGGAATAACTAATTTTACTCATTGTAGAGTGGCTATTAAGACAGAATAATTATTGAACGAAAGTAATTTTTGTGGAGGAAAATCAGTTTTAATCGGCTTTTTTTTTGGTATTTTCACATTTCATAATCTAAAAAAAATATGGAAATTATAATAGAAAACTTCATACACGTGTATATTCATGAAGAAAAATGTTCTATCAGTAACTTGCCTATTAAAAAAATAACTTGAAATTATACAATACTTGCCCCGGTCTTCAGAATTGAACAAAAATTAATTTCATACGCAGTTTTTCCTTCGATGTTTAAATTTCTCAATTTCTTCGAAATATGTCAAAAAAGTTTTCAGTTGTTAAGTCAATGATGTTAATTAACTCTCTAGAATATTCGATGAAGTACCTACAAGGTGTTCTCGAATATCAATCTGTTACTTTTTCGCCACTATCCATATTTAATTTAAAACGGGTAGCCAAGTACAATCCATTTTTCAGCGCCTTAGAAGTAGATCGTCCTTGCTACTCGTCTTAAATAAAAATATGGATAGATGGTAGATGCTGGTCCCATCCAGCATCGCCCGGTGAGATACCATAGAAACGGCTTAAGAGCGTGAAGTTGCTTTCGGGAAACGTTTCGTTGCTGTGCCGCTGATTCTGGTTTCAGGGATAGGAATATGAGGCTAAATGCATGATGGAGCTCCTAGGGTCAAAATATTCCGGTGGTAAAATAGCTCCCCAATCGGATTACTGGATGGGGCTGATTCAAGGGCATCATCCTTCAGCAGCTATTTGAAAATCACTATTTCTGACAGTCAACGGGGTTATCCCAACATCAGTCAACAGGAAAATAGCATGGTAACAACAGTTTCTAAGAGGCTCACTGGCAACTCCAAAATCGATTTCTGCAACACCAGAGGACTCAACTCAAATATAAACTCAGTGCACCAACATCTGCAACCAAATAGTCCTCATATTCTTGCACTCACAGAAACCAAAGTCAGTGCTTCAACAAACCCCGTCTATATCCCGGCTATGATTTCCACTCCCGATTCAGACGTAACTCTGGAATATCTCTTTTTATCCGAAACGATTTCTCCTGTCAACAAGAGGAAACGATGGAACCTCGAAACTTTGATGTTATGTGGTTCAAAATAATATCACAGAATATCACCAAATTCATATCGTTTATCGACCACCTAGCGATACACAATATATAGATCTATTCTCTTCACTTGTAAACACCATTGACATTCTGCAAATCAATAATTCCAGTGCCTTCCGTATTCGGTGACTTCAGTGTCAACAATATCAAATGGCTCAAATTTTTAAATATCAACGACGAACGAAGTCGCGAAGTTGAGGCTTTTGCAATGAGCAGCGGATTTACTCAGGGTTCCTGACCGTGATGAAGAATATGCTAGTCTCCTGGATTTATATCTAACAACCAATTCAAAAATGTACACAGTCACAGTTAAGGTCTTCATTGGGATGTTCTGATCACAATTCCATTTCAGTGTTAGATGAATTACCGATGAATGTTGAGAAACGAGATCTTACCTTTTAACGTGTGATTCCTAACACGGGAGGATCTTCTAGACCATTTCCTAAATTTCATCTGGCTAGATGTTTCAGCTTCAAAGATTCATCAATTTGTGCTTCAGAAGTAACGGAAGTTATTCTAACATCCATGGATGCATATATTCATCTTTCAATGAAACGACCTTCTAACGGCAAACCATGGTTCAACAAAAATTGTGAGCAAGTTGTCGCCTCCAAAAATCTCGCCTACCGGCAGTAGCACAAAAATCCCAGTGCCAAAAATCGAACTAGGTTTGTTAATGCTCGCAACAGTTGCAAACTTAGGATAAATGAAAACAAAGAACTTCACAATCGGAGAATTAGGGATAAACTGCTTGCCAATCCCAACAGGTCTAGATCCTTCTGGTCGGTAGCTGAAGCTGTTAATCAGAACTTTACAAAAACCACGATTCCACCACTAACTCAAGTGGATGGTTCAATTGCAACAATAACCATAGAAAAAGCAAATCTACTAGCTGAACAATTTGCGACTCACTCAACAGTCAACTTTCTGGGAAAGGCACCATCCACTATTCCCACACTAGACTCCATAATACCGGAAATTATTTTTTACAACAGTATTTTGCAGAAATTTCAACCTGTTTTATAAGAAAGGAGTTTTTTCTTCTTGTTATAAATTGCTCGCGTTCAGCCTATTTCCAAAAAGGGCATATTCTCAAATAACTATAGACCAGTCGCTTTGTTATCAGGGGTATCAAAAATCATGGAGAAAGCATCATATCCAAATATTTAGAAGGCATTTTGAGCGATCATCAATGTGACTTTCGGAAACAAAGATCAACAGGCGACCTTCTATCGTATGTCACCCATATTTGGAATAACGCAATCGTAAAACTTAGAGAGGCCAGAGCTGTTGCGATTGATATTTCTAAGGCCTTTGACTGTGTGTGGCATGAGGGTTTGTTGACCAAACTTTGATGCTATGACTTGTCAGATCATTTTTGTGTATGGCTTTTCAGCATTCTGAAATAACGTTCTCTGCAAGTGACTGTCGATGGATATCTCTCGAAAACTTGCAACCCTTTTTTCATTGTATATCAACTGTAACGTTGTTATTCAAAAGTGTGTTTCTTATAGCAGGTGAACACACAAACTAGCAGCAGAGACTCTCTTCAGGTGGGTCAGACTGGAATCTATTCACTATTGGTGGACATTGCATTGCCGTTGTTGAGACCTTACAATGTTTACTTTTTTAGGGCGCCACCACCAGTAATGAATAGTTATAAGAAAATAATACGTAATATAAAACAAAATATAACATTTATTTCATATGATGAGACAAATATGAATGAATGATATGATGAATTTGATGAACACTGAGAGTACACGGTTTAGTGTACTTATCTTATTAGTTATTAATGATTGCTTAATGTCCAAAAGGTCCTTTGGGGTGTGGTGCTTCACGTGGTCAGGATAAATGCCCCAGTTTTGAAAGGTGTTTTCACGATCAGGAAATGCTCTAGCTTGCAGTATGATTCCGGGATCAGGAAATGCTCCCAGCTTTATTAGTCCCTTTAGAGTGTGAAGAATCAAATCAAGAAAATCTTCAGATATTTATTCTTCAAAATGGCGTTACAGTGCACAAACACAGCAATTATATCTCTAATTCTTTGCACTTGGAGTTCTCCAGCAATAAAAAAAGGCTGAAGCAAGGTGCTCACCAATTTTATTAACTCACTCTACACCAAAAAAAAAAAATTCCAGTCGAAAACATATATCGACTTTCATTTTTAATACAGAAATTCTGACAGAAGTCATAGAACTCTGATCAATAGCCGTTTATTGACGAGTATCGAGTTTATTGCGTTAAGGTAGGCATTTGTTTGCGTCTCGCAGTTACGTTACCGAAATATTTGTAGATATTCATAACTCGAGTGTTTCAATGATTCAGATGACATGTAACAATTGACTTGTCACACAACGACTTATTGAAAAAAAAAACAAGAATCCAATATATTGCTTTGCTGTCGACAGCACACTTATCTCTTCATTACATTTGGATTTCAGGCATCGATTTTCTCCAAAAAGAACCAGATATGTCAGGTCAGAAAATTCCGCTTTCTGCTTCGATAAGTTTGTTGAGAGTTAAAATGGACACCAATATGTTTTGGCACAATCATGTCACTGGAATTGCAAAGGCTGCTTCTCACTATCTTGGAACACTGTTCCTAACCAGAAGACTGTACACACCTCAACATATTTTGATGCTGTATAAAGCTCAGATCAGACGGTCTATGGAGTATTGTTCTCATATTATGGATCTCCACCCCCAAACATACTCTGAAGCTGCTGGATTCCATTCAGAAAAGATCCATCTGCTTGATTGGAGAAGCGAACATCACTTGCAACCTTGATAGTCTGGAACATTGAAAAAAGGTTGGAGATTTGTCTTTCTTCTATATATAGTTTCAGAAGAAGTGTTCAAGACTGTGGCTACTCGTTGTTTTGAGGTGTACTGAGGTGTACTGAACACCTCGAACTTCACCGTTAAAAAACTCTTTCAGTTGGAGAACTGCGTT
Source organism: Leptinotarsa decemlineata (assembly GCF_000500325.1). Taxonomy (NCBI): domain Eukaryota; kingdom Metazoa; phylum Arthropoda; class Insecta; order Coleoptera; family Chrysomelidae; genus Leptinotarsa; species Leptinotarsa decemlineata. The sequence goes on along the minus strand of NW_019291765.1, from coordinate 34,174 downwards.
TAAGTGGAACAAATGTCCTGAGAACGTTTTCCCAAAAAAATTCAATCTCCAGCGATTCGAATCCAATTTGAATCATTACTTTCTCACAAGCACCGCTCTAAGAGCGCCTCAAGGATTTTCCTGTAGTGCTTGTGTTTTATTTAAAAAAAGTGGCAAAATAGTAACAGACTAATATCAGAGAACACCTTGTACTTCATCTAATATTCTTAGAAGTCAATCAACAACATTGACATAACATTTAAAAACTTTTTTGACATATGTCGAAGAAGTTGAGAAATAAACAGAGCAAAGGAAAAACTTCGTATAAACTTGAATTTTGACTAATCCTGAAGACGGAGGCAGATTTCAGCCTCCGAAACGTTAAGATAAGTATTGTATAATTTCTCAGCTATTTTTTCAATACGCAAAATAATTAAACACTACAAGTTACTGGTGAATTTTTCTTTGTGAAAAATACTTTGAACTTGCGCAGTAACTTATTGGGGTAAATTAAAATTTTTGCCCTTTTTTCACAAGTGCTTAAAGTTCTCCTTTCCAATTTTTAAAATTTTTTTTTCAGATTGTGGAAAGAAAAAATACTCGAAGAAGATCGATAAAAACAAAATAATTATTACTGAAACATCAGTTCTCAAAAGGTTTCCACATCACAATACATTAGTAAGAACCGAAATTGATTTAGTTTGGTAATATTACTTCGATATTATCGGATATAATTCACCATATCAAATTAGTGATGGTATTTTTGCTACTGAGAAATTCTTTTCAAATTACCCTGCTATACATTCTTTAGAAATTCCCCTGATAACTGAGAATGGAGTTCTGAATATAGTAAACTTGATTGTTAAGTAAACTTAATGAGACCGTATGTGATAAGGAACAGTTTCGGGAACGTTTATAATAGAAAATCGGTTTCACTAAATGATGGTGAATTGGTGAAACAGTATCAAGTCATAAGTCGTAAGAATTCATGTTTTTCAACAATAATACCTATACTCCTGCATTGATATTGCAGACGAAAATTAAAAATCTAACTGTTTACGTTTTCTCACGGCTTGTGACTCATGACTTGAAGACTGGGTGCACCCTGAGTCTGACAAACAAATACTGAGACTGAAATTGAACACTGAATATGTGAGATATTGGTAAATACAAAACAAATCTTTACTGAAATACATGGTTTTGTTACAGATTTGGAGCTAGACAACGGAAATGATTCCCTGTGTATGTGGTGAGTTGAAATATATTTTTCTCATTTTATTTTAAATTTCGGAAATTATTCTGACCATATGAAGTTGAACGGTTTGATGCAATTTCCATTGGTAATCTTTGACATAAAATGAATCTGATGAAATCATATTTTTTCACACACTGAAACTACAAAAAAACTATTCCAAAATTTGTCAGTTGAAAAAAATGATGTTTGTGGAAAAAGTATTTCCGTCAAATTCGTGAATTGTCAGAACATATTATTCAAGTGATATAGTTTCATGAAGAAACATTTTGTCTCAATAATTCAACAGAACTATACCTCGTCAAAGCGAAGCTTGCAGAAGTTGTCAACACAGGCTGATACAGGCTCATTTTGTAACCTAAATCATACTGAATATTGTTTACGATCTTTACGAGGTTTATTAGTTAGTTGCCATTCTGGTAATTTCTGTATGAATCATTTCTTAAGAATTGTTCGATATTCAATTTTCACCAGTTATAAGGATGTACAATGAATTCTTTTAGTTTGCTCCTTTTAGTAGATATGTGGTTCATTAACGATTAGTCAATAGTTCAATTCCATTCAAATCGATGATCACCATAGTTTTTACACACTTGTTCTGATAATTTTCAACTTCTTAATTTGTCTATTTTTGGTAATGATTCTTACGTATACCCAACAGCACATTTTCCTTGACAAAAATATATTGAATTTTCGCAGTAACTTACTAGGATGAACCATAAGTTTGTTATTCTACACCTCCATTACAAATTTAAACTTTTTCAAATTGTAGAAGGTAGATAGGCACAAAAAAATCAATAAAAATGAAAAGCTAATCATTTAGCTCGAATAAAACATACACAATATCAGTACAAAAAACTTCATGGACATATAGAAAAAGACTTTTTTAATTTTCCTTTGTTTGAATTGATATCGATAATGGGTAATCTGAGAGAAAAATAAAAAATCAACGACTATCAAAGGTTTTTCAAATGAAGAGATATCTTCACGACTCCTCTTACGATACCAAAACAGATTTAATTTACGGGAAAAAGTACACAACATATGTACTAAGTTGAAGATTATCGATGTGAAATTTCACTTGGATGAGGTTTGTTACCAAACTGGATTTTGAGTTTTAGCTGCTTCGCCATAATAAAAATTTCTGACATTTCTATTCGCATTCGTATCACTTCAAAAAAATAAATACATTCACTGTCAGATAGTGCTCCTTGATTTTCTATTTATATAAATATTTCCAATTTCGAATTGGTCATGCACTCCAAATTCCGAAATGAGCTTTCTAACAAAATAAATTCAATTTTTATTTCACTCTCTTGATATATTCGCTCATGTACAAATGAATCTCATTTCCCATCTCTGAAAAGAGGGTCACAGACCAAATCCACTTTATTTTCATGTTTCTGTTTCAATAAAGTCAGCGGGTCTAAATACCTCATTAAGGCCTCTTCACAGCTTCAAGATGTTCATAAGCAGACGCAACTCCTCACTGAAAGTGGGGTCTATTTTCTCATTTTCCATTACCCGTTAATGACTATATGGCGATACGCGGAAAAAACTACGCTGATGCGGATTTTCAGAAAACAACTGCATAATGCAGTTCCTAGTACAGAGATAAATGAATTCATATATGTGCATAGGAGATTGAAAAGAAATTTTACTTGGACGAAACGAATCTCAAATAAGGTTTGATGAGTTACTACTACTAGATTGTGGCGTGATGTCCAGGAATGGAATGTATATAAGCCAGATTATATATTAGGGTGGAAATTTCCCTCATAATTTCTGATTCCATTCACGAATTAATTGTCGAATAATAGTGAACTTGAATTCTCAATGGCTTTTGAATTCAGTAATTTACCTAGTTTACATTTACACAAAAGCGGACATCTATCTCACCCATCTCCTCATGTCAAAGATAAGTCTTTTTTTCGTTATAAAGATAATGGGCATCATCATACTGACGTCTCTATGATATGTTCCGTGCGGAGTGATAAATCCCAATATCCTGTGTAAACAATACATTATGTTTCATATTTACGTTTCAGAAAGTACATAAAAAATATGATCAGAATTTTGAGAATGATTGAAAGTGTCATACCAACCTCATGATGAATATGCATGAAAATTCTATCACTACATTTATGCATTTTTTTCAGGTCATTACAATATATTTAACACAACTTTGCAATGAGAAAAACCGGTTCAATTAAAAAAAATGAACTCCACTATGACTGAGACCTACTTATTACGAAGTTAAAGGATCTACATCTACACCACAGAATTTCATATCAGTAAGATGCAAAACATTCTTGCTTTTTGAAACTCATAACAGTATATGAAATAATTGGTTTGTTGAGTTACTATTGGCAATTTATTTGAATGATTATAATGATTAGTATACACACTCTCTTTCATCCTAAAGACGCACCGTACGGAGCTACAATACTTAGTCTTCTTCTATCTTAAGCAAGGCGCACACTGCGACAGGACGGCAGAGGAAGGAACATGACGAGACGTGACCTGTCCTTGGCCAAAGGAAAAAAATGCCAGGGTTTTAGTTTAATAATTATAGGGATTTTTATATTAACTTTCAATTCAGAAAAAGTTATTAATTAACAAATTATTTTTTTTCACTTAATTGTTTATAACTTTTGTAATTTTTATCGGCGCGTTTTCGGACCTTCCCTTAAACTTTCTAGGCAAAAATGTTACAAAAAAAGTACATGCGCTATTTATAAGCACACGCCGCCAGCCCTCGGCCGGTACCGCCGCAACCACTATGTCCCGGCTTTTATATATGTAGGGGAACGTGGGGAGGGTTGATACTGCAGGAGGGTTGATACATAGTTGAAATTGCCGCCGTAAAATATATGACATCAGCCAAGCGCAAGATAGTGCAACACGGCATCCCAGCTATGGCGTAAATCTAAAAATATTTCGTGAATGGTGGTTTGTGTGTGAGTTATAATTGAATTACTGTTTTCAAGAGATTCATTGTAAATTATGCAAGGTAAGGCTGTACATTTTTAAGAAACTGTAATGATATGTTTTGAAAATTGAGTTGGGTGACAAAAAGTGCACTGATTTTTCTGCATATTTGCGTATCCAAAGTTATGTTTTTTGTGTCTGTCAATTTCTCCAAATTTGTAAACACGGGAGGTTTGATACATTTCAATTCGGGAGGGTTGATACATGTATCAACGCTCCCACGTTCCCTTACCAGTTTTGATTCATGTGTGAACAATTCCTAAAGATACGTTTTTACAGAAAATGCCTTTCAAGTGGAAAAGGAAGTCTGAAAGAGTTCCCGTGTCACCTGAACGAATGAAACTAGCAGTTAGGGAGGTTGTCAATGGTAGTAAGCTACGCATAACTGCAAAAACATACGGAAATGATAAGATGACTTTAAAGAGATATGTGGAAAGGTTCAGAAAGAATGGGGAATCCGAATCATACCAACCAAATTACAACACCTCACAAATTTCCAATAATGAACAGGAAAAGTTACTGGGAGAATATTTGCTCAAAGCCGCAAATATCAATTACGGACTAACTACGAAAGAAACCCGCGAACTTGCCTACTCCTTTGCTTCAGCGAATGGACTCTCACCTGCAACTTGGGCGAATAAAAAAGCTGCCTCGCGTGATTGGTTGCGATTGGTTTCAAGTTGCTTCGTGAAGTGATGGTTCGACACAGCTTCGAACCGTCTGCAATCTACAACTGTGATGAAACGGGTGTTCAAACATCTCACAAACCACGAAAGATTATCTCGAAGAAAGGACAAAAACAAGTAGCAAAAGTTACTTCAGCAGAGCGAGGAACTACTGTAACTATTTGTTGTACTGCCAACGCTACGGGCAATTCAGTGCCACCCTTTTTCATATTTCCTAGAAAAAATGTTCAAGATTATATGACTGCAGGGCCCTCGTAGGATCTTTAGCTGTAACACATGCCAGTGGTTGGATGACTGAGGAGAATTTCGAGAAATATCTGACGCATTTCATTAAATTTGTTAAATGTTCCTTGGATAACAAAGTCCTGCTAATTTTAGATAACCATAAAAGTCATATGTCTCCGAATGGACTTGACATTTGCAAAAATAATGGAATAATTCTCCTTACTTTACCCCCACACACCAGCCATAAGCTACAACCGCTGGATGTGTCTGTTTATGGACCGTTCAAGACCTATTTCAATTAGGAGTCTGACTCATTTATGGTTAATAATCCTGAAAAGACAATACATTTGAAAAATATACCATCACTTGCAGGTCGAGCTTTTCAAAGGGCTTTCACTCCTTTGAACATTACCAAGGGATTTGAACATACGGGAATTTGTCCCTACAATCCGAACATATTTTCCGATGTTGATTTTGCTTCTGCTTCTGTATCTGACAGACCCAATCCTGGTATAGAAAATCAGCAAATAAGATCAGAAGCTGTGAGCAATGAGCCGGGTAACGAAGACGAAGATATTGCTGGACCTTCTACTTCAGATACAAATTTAGAAGAAGCAATCCACTTCACTCCGCCAAAAAAAGCTGTCACATCTTTGAAGACTCCAGAGGAAATACGTCCGTATCCAAGCGCTTCACCTCGAAAAACACAAGGTAAACGGAAACCTGTCAAAACAAAAATTCTTACAGACACGCCAAATATGAAAGAAATAAAAGAAGATTGTTCAAAAAGACTTGAAAAAAAAGATGCAAAAACCGCCAAGAAAAGGGTTTTATCATCCGTAACAAAGACGTCAATAAAAAAAAAGAAAAAATTATGTTCAACTGATGATTCTGATTTGGAATGTTTCTCAACGATTTCATCTACAAGCTCTTCCGAATTAACCGATATAGAAACTAAAATTACAGAAGACTTAGCTGAAGAAAGGTTTGCCAATGGAGTAGTTGCAAAAGATGATTTCATTCTAGTGAAATTTTTCACAAAGAAATCCCATAAATATTATGTTGGGCAGGTCCGGGACATTGAACCAAATGGCGACTACCTTGTTAACTTCAAAACGGTAATAGAAACTGTTATTTCAGAATGATGTATTGATACAAAGATAAAAATAAAAAAAATTATAGAATTGACAGGTCTTATATTGAATATATACATTAATATTCATATAGAATAATTTCGAAGTATTATTTCATGTTTATGCCAAATTTCATAATTTTTAATGCATTATTTTCTTATGAAAAACATTATTTTCTTATGAAAAATGTGTTTCAAAAAACGGCTATCAACCCTCCCCACGTTCCCCTAATATCTTCGGGAATATTCATTTGAATTACATGCTCTGAAGGGCCATATTGATCTATTAGATGATATATTGCACGAAACAATATATAATCTAATAATTCTGCTTTCAAACGGTTTTATTTAGCTTGCCCTGTTTGTTTATTTGGGTCAAATTTAGTAATTGAAATTTGTTCCCTTCCTGTTGACATATTGATATGATATTTGGTTCACACACATTTGGTTTTGATCTCAATTTAATGAATTTTGTATCATTGTAAATCCAAGAAAACCGCAGCTACAAAATGGCGGATTACATATTGTTTCACAAATACCTTAACATGGGTATCAAATGACAGGGCTTCACTGGTAGAACAGTAGGACACTTTGAAAAAGATGCAAATTCAAGATAGCCACAGCAACCAAAATGTCGGATTACATGTCAGATCATCTAATTCGTTCAGGCCAGTCTCAACTCCCTACACTGTAGGTTGATGGATTGACACCTATCAGAGAACAACTACTCCCCTGGTTGATACCACGAAGGACGTTGGATTATATCCGACAGATGTCAGTGCAGGATTCTTCACTGAAGTGAAGGTGCACAGGTGCCTGATGGTTTTACTTCAGCTTTCTGTGAGGCATCAGCTGGGTTAGTTATTGTTTTTTCATCGGGTATCCGTCACACTACCTACAAAGTCGTAGGTTCACATGAGAGTCAAAGGTATGGTGTTTTCACCTAATGTTGAGCATGCCATATTCACCTATCTGGAAGATATTTAATTTTCATTCTGAGTCCGGAGTATGTGTTTGTGGGGTTGCTTTCGAATTTTGTCTGCAGGGGGCGCAGTAGACATCCTACTGAATCAACTGCAGATGAAACTAATGACCGAGATTGGTACATTGCAATTTGTAAAGTATGAGAGTTTATTTTCCATGACCCAAGTTGTGTAATTTCAGCTCACCTTAAAAAATGAGTCGATTATTCAATAGCTATGGATGAGTGTTCCAAAGCTCCAAACTCGGTTTTCAAGTATACACAATAAATAACATTTTCAGTGCTACTAGTCGAGATTTTATCATCAAACTGACTGCAAATTGTGATCAGTAGTCAAAAGAATCATTGTGGTATTACGAAACGCGATACTTGCAAAGTGAACAAAACTAGGTGCAGTTTTTTACTTGTTATAGTTGAAATATATCAACTGTTACCAAGTAGTGGTATCTTCGTTTATATATCCCGGGATCTGGACGCGTACCGTATTATTGAATAATAAATATATGAAATTCTATTTGAAACTAACTCTAGTACCACTGAGGCACTACTTTTCCTGTTTCCCAATGTGCCTCTAGAATGCGTCAACCATTCAAATTCACAGTGGAAAAGTCATATCAGTGTGGTCCTGATTATGGTAGATCATCACTGATGAATACCCTTTTGAAAATTAGGTCGCTGTTCAAGATAGCAAATTTGTAACTTTTTTGAATTTGGAGTCTTCAGATCTACCCCCATCCTTTACGATGAGGCTTGAAGTAGATTTCATTTCATATTTTACCATAAGCGATTGGCTTCATGTGGTATCATTCCCGGTGTGCGAATTTTCTTTTTCTTACTTGAGCTTTCGTATATTTGCGTGATGCCTTCAGTAGAATTTCAACTGTTCTTTTCGGATTTTTGGTAAACAATTCCCTTTCTTTCACCATGTGTACGACATCACGTATATTTCTAATGATTCCAGAGCTTAAAGCTACTACCTTTGAGGCTTTCAATATTTTTTAGTATTTGTTTTTTCAATTAACACGCATCTTCGTCTGAATCCATGGTTTGGGTTATGACTCACATCCCATACCTAATCGACGCTTTCCCTTCATTATACTTTTCATCAGCCAAACATCCACTTTCCCACCGATAGAAGCTTCTTTTTTTTTTTTGAATCGCCTCCAAGCAGTTTTTTCGAGTTCTTAATCTGATCTGTGTCTGGTGTCAGGGTTGTTTGTTGATTGATACCTGGATCACCTTTCGCCAACATTTTCTGCAATTTCATGCCTGGACCGCCATATTGATAGCCAGGTGAGTGTTATTCGAATAAAGGGTTACTAATGAGAGAATTGGCCAATCCTCCAACGGTTTCATCTGTAGTACATCTGCATCAGCTCGTAATTCTCATTCAAATAAAGGATTCGATGAAGAAATCCGCTTACGAAGTCTTTATTGGTCATACAATACGCATTGTGCAAACTCAACAATTTTTCATTGATAATTTCGTTGAAAAAAGATAAGTGGAAGTGGTGAATAATTTAGGTGATTCAGAAAACAGAGTACTTCACCGTTCATCGCGATAGCTATGAATTGAAGTGGGTTGAAACTGAAATTTCAAGGACTTCATTACGATCACAGAGCTTTTTCGAAGGATCTTCAAGCCTCTCCGGTGACTTTAGATTGAGAATCACCCAAAGCAGTTGATAACGGTGATGAGGTGCGAAAGCACATAAAAAATTACTATCCTTCATATGGTACCATTTTTGGAGTTCACATGAACACTACAAAGGGAGAATTCGCAAATGAGTGGCAGTCCTTGGATGATAAAATTGCGTTCAAGAAAAATGAAAGAACTATTGCCACTCATCAGGGCACTGCAAAACTATATGAATTAATATTCTTTTGTAACTGCTCATTAATACAAAGGCTGCTTGTGAATACAATGAGAGAAAATAGGGTCTACTATCAAATAATTGGAAAAAATCGAGAAGTAATGCTACCTTTTGGGAAACAAAGTTTTTGGCTTTCTACTACTGCATCTTGATACAAAAAAAGGGGATGAGGGAATCTTCCAAAGAAAGGAAGAAAGTAATCAATATTAAGTATTATCCAATGTAGAATACCAGTAGAGAAGGTGCCGGCAAGATCAAAATATCTCAGAAAATGAATAATATATATTTCAGTACATGTTTATTGGAATGAACTGAAAGAATTGGTGAATCGCCTAGCATTACTCTGGAGTTGACGAATAGCAGGACACACCAAACACGATAATGAAATATTGGCCACAATCAAGGGGTTACGTGAATAAGGATATATTTGTTGACGGGATTATATAATGAGCTTGATGTGTGAAATTCATTCAGTAACTCACAGACAATCCTACAAAGCATATCACAATTGACAAATGTGGGTATGGGAGTGGCATTAGTATGCCAATTATTGGAATATCAGGTGTTGGATTCATTCTCAGACCACATGGTGAGTATAACATTCAAAATAAGCGGTAACAGAATGTCGGTGAACCTGTAGATGGTAATAGTCTATAACTGAAGGATATGTTGACCATCACTTCAGAAAAACCATGGAATCAAACAAAAAAAGGCTATCCAAGAATCCATTGTATTCAATTCAAACGATAAAAGAAATAAAATAAATGATTTCTCACCACGTAGTAATGGCTACATCCAACAATTTATTGATGAAAGAAACATTTTAGTTGTTGTAAAATTTCAATATTTTTCTTGATGATATAGGGTCTGGAACTTGTACCCGTATATTATTAGTAGTTGTAAGCAGTTTTCGAGCAGCCATTGTAGCGAAAACTTGCTTTGAAATGAATTTAGGGTATATTAAAGTGACTAAAGTCTTACTACTAGACTTGTACGTATCTGTCCTATAAGGTAACTTAATAATTCTTATGCACAATTGGCGGTTTTGGAATAAAATTCAATGATTAATTTTATTCGTGATATCACAACCCGCGCTAAACTAATCGTGGGTCGAACTCCCTAGGTACTCGGGGAGTTTAAACATTGCCTACCTAGAACACGAGGCTAATGACGAAAGTAGTCGATACCGTTGACATAACAAAATTGCTGATTCATGTATTATAATTATCAGTATCGACTTCGTAACAAACTTCGTTATTATCAACTAATGGAAATGCTATTCATAATTATTTGTCAGATGGTGGTTGAATTAATAATTTCGCAATTTCTTTTCTTCCATTTCTTTATCATATTCTTGAATTAAATATCAGAACATGTTCGCGTTTTGTGCCACATAACGACAAAGATTATATTGCCATTTTTCGGTGAGACTGCTCGACGTCAAGAGCGGCTCTATCGATCGACTCCAACAATTCACAATTTTCGAGTATCATTGATGAATACTACTTACTGTTCTCCCTTTCTATTTAAATTGGGATTTATATCGGTAGAGTGGATTTCAGTTCTCTCATCATATTTACGTTATACCAGACTGGTTTTCATCGAAATGTTACGAGAGCGGTTGTTAGAATGTCACAAATAAGATATAGTTACTTTTATTAACTGATTCGGAAAATATTTTGAGTTCTTCCTATAAATATTCTTTTTCGATAGAATAATTGAATTGTTCACGAATAACATGAATCTTTATAATCTTCCTTTGAGTTTTACTAATAAATTCAGTCATTTATGTATTCCTTTGTACGAGTGAAATAAGAATATTGTTAGTTTTCCATCTTTATATGAAAATGTGTGACTTCCAAAGATAGGAAAAAAGTAAATAATTCAAAAATATACTCCTCACAAAGATGTGTAGATCTTTCCTTGAAGTTTCTTTCAGTAACAAACTGGAAGGAAAAGCCATCTCCAAACATCTTCTTCCATATAAACATTGAATTATGAGAAAATCACGGATGTTTGCGAGATCTACACATCTTGAAATCAATTGCTTTCTTCCTTCATTTGCAAATTTTCCACATTCTTGTATGAAGATGGTGTTGGGATTATCATCCGCTTTCGAACTCCAAATATACGTATTATTCAGGAATATATTTCCGATTCAATTTAAGTAGTTTTTTATTGACGATACATACAGAATTGTTACTCTTTCATCTTGTAAAATGAATAGACTACTGTGTGTTCAGTAGTCTATTCATTTTACTAAAATAACTTTAAACATAAAACAAATCTTGAACATTTCCCCCACCTTGAAAATTCATTTCAAAACAAAATCAACACAGTTAAGGAAATATCACATGATTTTGATACCGCATGTTTCAACTCCTCGCTTTGAGTTTTCAGTGTTGGAACATGAATCTTGCTATCGAGTCCGGAAAAAAACTGCAGTTACTTTTCCTGAACGCCAGTGGAGAAGGGTCAAATTGTCCTCTTTGATAAGGATCAACTGTACAATTTCAAAGTTATTCTTCACCTTCATCAATTTATTCTTTTGCTGAAGTTCCATTAAATATTCTTTGGACCATCTAAACCAAAAATGTTGCAACAGCATCTGGATATGTTGGAATTTGTACATGTACATGTAAATATCTCTCAGATTAGGATCTGGTAACGTACTAAGGCGTCGTCCAATTAGGAAATGGGATGGCGAAAGGACATCCAAATTATTCGGAATCAAGGATAATGGGAATAATGGCCGGGAGTTGAGAACTGCCCCTATTTGCAAAAGTGAAGTGAAAAATAAATAAATAAATTTCCATGAGATACCATCGTTCGAAAAAGTTGAAATTGAAGAGATTGATTGACTTTGAAGAAATTCACCTGATTGCTTCAGTTCTCTGTTGGCTCCAATAAAATTTGAATTATCGTTTGAGAAAAATTCTGTTGGTAGGAGTCAAGGGCTTCCAACACCGCTTGAATGCCCGAGAATATTTTTATTGACACGTATATGGGGATGGTTTCTTTCAATTTTTCCATACACAATTCAATAGCATAGATTTCTGCTTCAAATACAGTCGCATAGGTCTCCAGGCAGGTTGATATATTTGTCCTGGGCCTGCAACTGAAAACACCTGCACCAGAACCTGAATATATTTTTGATCCATCTGTAAACCAACAACTATCGGCCCTTAATATCACCTTTTTCCGGAGGATCTAGTACTCTCTACTCAGAAAATTTATGTATAAGGCAGTTCGTAGTTGACAGTTGGAAGCATAATATTAGAGGTCATTCCCAGAATGCTGTGACTTCCAGGGTCAACCAGCAGTATAGTGTACTCTGCATTAGATGGGTTTGTGCAATTGGCGATGTGCATCCAGCCTTTCTCTCTTGAAAAATGTGGAGAGCAGGTAGATCTAGAATGATCTCTATGGCCGCAGATGGTTAGGAGGTTTCCTATCGTGAGTGAAATCTGACTTTATTATGCGACCACTAACCCTCAAACCTCCATCATAATCGACAAGATCATTGAATTTTTCCATAATCTATAAAACTGATTTAGATTTCCTCAAATTAAAAATATTCTCAACATATTGAAATCGCTGTACAATTTTGACGAGGAAAATTAGTGTCTTATATAGTCAAAAGTGATGAATGTGTCTGTGTTAACAGAGCGGGCACCAAAATTGGTTTGTATAATACTAAGCCAACTTCACCTTGCCCAGCGCTTCACCGAAAAGGTGCGAAATTCAATTTGTACAGAGTATGATCAAATAAATTATTGCACGCGCCTAGAAGAAAGCATAGTAATATTTCAATAATAAATAATCAATCACATAGAATATCTAAAAGGAAAAAACAATACATAAAGAGCAAGAAACGAACACATATTCCTCAGTCTGTTTCTTGGGCGATCCGCATGAGGCGATACCGTAGAGGCGATGAATATAACACCCGTAGGGTCGCTGTATAAGGGTCGCAGAGCCTCGCCGTAGGCCCTGTTCCAGATGTCAGGCACATCTATACACATTATAAGTCTATGGTGTTGAAGACAACATTCTAGCTAACCATTATAATGGTTAGCTAGAATGTTGTCTTCAACACCATAGACTTATAATGGGTTAATAATTATTAACCCCTCAGCCCACTTGACCTGAGAAAAGCTAAATGAAAGAAATGGTTAGCTAGAATGTTGTCTTCAACACCATAGACTTATAATGGGTTAATAATTATTAACCCCTCAGCCCACTTGACCTGAGGAAAGCTAAAGTGCTTCAATGAGCTGAAGTCTTCAATGTTGTTGAAGAATACCCCCATCCTTGTCTAGCTATAAGAGTGAAGTTATTTCTGCGGCTGTGATGCAAGACTTTTGCTGAACAGGTTCCTACTCGATGACAGAGTTGTTATCATCTTTTGCAGTATCTAATCGTTTTGGCACCAGGGTCTAACCCTGTGGAGCGAACCGCATGTTTATAGTGTCACCAATGATGGCGTGATGCCAGTCTCTTCTCTATTCGCGCCAACCAGTGGTATAAGTTTCACCACTTCGCTGGGGAATAACTACATAGCCCGACCTCCAAATATACTGAACATAATACTTCAGATTTTGTGCGAACAAGCAACATGATCTGGATGCATTTAATAACACAGAGAATTACCCTTTTCCATGTATCCTCTTCGGGCGGGCTTACTACCTGGTAGTAAGCTATTCCTCATCTTATATGTCTACTCAAAGTGCCCGATGTTATTGGTAGGCATATTTCAGATATGGACACTACCTTCTTGCCTCTGACCCTTCCTATCGTATCGTTTGTGGGAGCCTCTCCTGTATTTCTTGAAACCAGATTATTTAGTCTACCATAGGACATTTTGAAAAATCCTTGCAAGAAGTTGGCGACTTGATGTGGAGGTTTTACGTTATTGAATTCAGAAAAAACGGAAGAATCTTCAATAAAATATTTTTCATCAATTTGATAAGCTATGGTTACAATGCCTGTGGGGGAAAAAGGAAGTTTTTCAGTGTCTTACAGACAGGATTGATTTATGTATTTTAGGTGAAGCGTAGGTACAGTGTTTCATTATAATTCGTGACATCTAGTTATCTAGTCACTCTGGCAGTGGAGTGAATCGCCTGAATATCCCGAACAAAAAATTTGATTTCAACTTATCACAAGCTCTGCCTGTAGTTGATTCAGTAGGACCCGCATGAAGCAGGTGGTAATTTTTGAAAAATCTGTTGCTATTTCCAGATATTGGTTTCATTAAAAACTACAACTAGTTTTTTTCGGATGTGGAAAGCAAGGATTTCCAGATAGATCTATGAAAAATTATAATATTCTTCACGAAATATGACTTTTGTTCAATATATCATACTCATGTTCCGAAAATTATATTTTCCTGACAAAAATATTGCTGTTGACAGAGCTTGTGATGGGCATCGATTTATGTTCAATCAATCCAACTACCTCGTCTTCAACTTTCTGATGAATTTTTTGCATTGAGTTAAATAATCATTAATATTCAGCGATAACACATTATTTGACAAGCGCATCCTGAATTACTCATTCTGATATGACTGACACTACTATCGATAAATAACACCTTTGAAATATCAACGGTATTCGGTAATTTCAGTTCCACTAGTAATTACCCGAATGAAATGTCATCAGATGGAACAGACCTGAAAATCGATGTGGACTCGACTCGTTGAGTTACCGTGACGGAAACACGGCAGTTGCAGGACGGAACACGAAGAAGACTCAATTAATTTATTACTTGAAATGCTCCTCAGTATTCCGAAGCACTGGAACTATTTTGCATTAAATAAGGCTAATTAATTCAAGTTCTTACTTAGATTTGATGAAATATCTTCAGATTTGATAGTTCTAATTCTAGGATGAATGAGAAAGAAAAGGTGTAACCAGTTTGTGAAAAATCAGAAAATTCAGAATTGATTGTTATTGGAGAGATTAATTACGGCCATTATATCTTCGAAATTAAATAAAAAAACGTGTGTATGAGATATCATGGAAATTTCTTATTCGTTTGAAAGACCTATTGATGTCATTATGTGTGAAATATAACATCGTTCAAATGCCACGGCTTCTCTGGGTGGAGCGCATCTGGATGGAGCGCAATTTTCCTGAAGGAAAAATCCGGCGCAAAAATCAGGCTGAATTCGATTGATGGCATGGGTTATGTTGGCTTCAAGGAACGCTTTGGTTTGTGGCTTATTTGCACACACATGCGACTATAGAAAACTCCACGAGAAAAGGTCTAAAGGGGTCAAATCGCATGATCTCGGTAGCCAGTTCCACATTATCTACAGTGAAATGACCATGCCCTCGAATCACTCGTGCAGAATATCTAATGTAGCTTGAGCTGTGTCGATGGTGTCCAAATCATCCATCCAATTCAGGCCAGAAGAAGTTGGTAATCATCGACCTATAGTGCTCGCCGTTGACACTGATGGTCTGACCAAAAATATGGATCGATGACGCGGCCATATCCAGCTCAAAATACACACCACACAGTGATTTTTTCGGGATACATTGGAGGTTCCTGGATCTCATGTCGATTGGTGTCGTCCCAAACTCGACAATTTTGTTTGTTCACGTAGCTATTCATCCAGAAATGAGCCTCATCGCTGGAGATTCATTCTCGATGAAAATAAGGGTCAATTTGATAACTAACCCAGAATCCATTCAGCGAACACACGTCGTTGTCTTTGGTCGTTTACCTTCAGTTCCTGGTTCAGTTGAATTTTGTACGGTTGCACACCTAAGTCACAACGCAAAATTCGCCAAGTTGTGGTTTCCGAAAGGCTGAGTTCTTGTGAGCGACTGCCTCGGATTCTCCTGCACACTCCCACAGAGCAGCGATTTTTTTGGCAGATCTTGCGTTCCGTCGACAAACGGGTGTTGATTGATCATTCACTGATCCAGTGGACTCAAATTCATTCACCACATTGCGAATAGTCATCTCTCCAGGACTATTATGGCGACTGTAAAAGGGGCTAATCGCGTGGTACATTGCCTGAATAGAACACCCATTTTGATAAAATAAATTTTTCATTTGCACTTGTTGTTGAATGTTGTTGAATATCCATTCTTGGCGATTTGGCAAAACAGATTGATGACAACTGATCTGACAGATGTAGCTTCAACAAGTCCCTGGTGAAAGAAAGTTTCCGCGGTCAGTAGTATGTTTTCTAGTCTTTTCGCTGTGGCGATGGTCTCAGTGTTAGCAAAGTCTATATTGTAACCTGTTTCTTGATGATGTTTGTACAGTGTCTGACTTTCGGACAACAAATTGATGTTCGTATACTCTACTTCTCACTGCCACTGTTGACCTGGCCTACATATGTTATATGGCAATCAGAACATGAAATTTTATGTATTTCCTAATTCATTGACAATTTCGAGGTACGGGGGTACGGAGGAATGTGGAAATTTGATTGTTGGCATTGAATATCGTTTTTATGTCCTGATTTTTAAGAATTCGGCCAATTTTGTCAGTGACACCTTGTGTAGGGAAAAAAAGCTTTGTGTAAAACGTTGTTGTCTTTCAGATCATTGGACTGGATAGATACGTTTATTGACGATGGATGGGTCTGTCAATTTGATGGTCTGTGAATCTATTTTAAACAAGGGCTGATTTGAGTCGGGCCAGCTCTTGTGGCTTGTTGTGGAGGTCTGTGAGGTTGCTAGATCTCTGAATGACAGAATTGAAAACGAAGTCGGTTTGTGCTGAATGATGGTGGGAGTTTGCGATGAGGTATCTGTTTGTGTGTGTTGGTTTCCTGTAGACCGTGTGAGGGAAGAAAGTTATTGGTTTCAATTTCCATTGTTAATTTCATAATAATAATAATAATAATGATATCCAGATCACTCTGTCAAGATGGTCGTTCTGATTATTGGAGTCCTTGGTGGAATGATGGAATGATGTCTTCTCTACTCTCGAATATGAAAATTAAAAGATAAATAAATAAGTACCATTCTGATCATTCCCATATTGATTTCAATTTAAGAGCCACCGGTAGGACAGCTGTTTCAGCCTATTGGGTGTCACACCATTAGGTGGTTTCACTTATGTCTCACTTGCGTTTACGCACTTATTTCTATTAAGTACTTTTCTTGGTTTTTCACATTTTGTCTTCTATCGAGAATCGCCTGCCCGGTACTGACGATGCCCAATAGGCTGAAACAGCTGTCTACTGGTGGCTCTTGAATTGAAATCAATATAGGAATGATCAGAATGGTACTTATTTATTTATCATAACATAAGTATTTATTTAACATAAGTACGTTAAAATGATATTCAAGTGACGTATTCTTGAGACGCTTTCAAGAGAAAAAGTATATATAATCTTGAGTTAATCAAATCGAGGAGGCTATGAACGTTTGTTTATCGTTCGCTGTCACATTTTCAACTATTCATTGATAAATTCACACTTCGAAGTTTATAAAGTGATTTTTTTGTACCATGTCCGACTTTACGAATGCTGAAGTGGCTGATTTGGTTTTTGCATCTCCAGCGCGTGACTTCTTGTGCAGGGTTATTTGCGAATCTTTTTCGGCGATTTTCCGAAACTGGAAGCCTTGAAAGAAATTTTGCGGTAGGATGGCCACAGACAACAAGATGTATGGAATAGGGGGAGGTGATTCTCGAAGAAATTAGTGAACATTCAAAGACAAGTACAAAAAAAATTAGTCAAACTTCAAATGTGAGTCACATGACCGTTTACAGAATTTTAAAGGAACANTTACAGAATTTTAAAGAAACAGCAATTATATCCTTATCATATTGAGCGTATCCAGGCCCTTACGTTATATGATTTCCAACCACGTATCGAATTTCCTCAAGGCTCTATAGAAAAATCGAACAACATCCCCAAATTTAATCGAAAATCCTCCTCACAGATGAGGCTAATTTTTCAAGAAATGGGGATTACCCACTTGCGATAACGCAGATTCATTTCAAAAACAGATTTTTTTTAATGTATGGGTAGGCATACTTGGGGATTGTTAAATTGGTCCCTCTTCCCTCATGTTTGAATGGAAATGCTTGCCTAAATTTTTTGGAATGCGAGCTTTCCCAGCTTATGGAAGATGTTCCCATTGGCCTCCGAAATCACATGATTTTTCGATACATATTTTATAGGAAAAAGTTGTTTATTTTGACGAGATCCACCACATACTCATAGTTTTTGTAATGGTATCAGCAACTTCACTAAGCGCCCTAGGACCTAAGTAATATGCATCGATATAGAAAATTGTAAATATTTAGAAAACGATCACCTCAGCGTTGTTGAGGAAGTGTACCTTTTTCACTTGGAAAAAGTGTGGGAATTAGGTTTTTTCGATAAAACAACCAATAGTGTATACTGTCAAAAAAGTTAAGGCAATTTGAAATAAATAATGACAGAGTTCGCAGTGTCCTAACGCGTGATTCCTAACACGCGTTAAAAGGTATGTTCACATAAAATAATACACTGATAATAATGCATTTATTTTCCATCACTACAAAGTTATTGATCAGAAATGGGGAGAGAATTGATGGGATAGTAAAGTTTGAAAAAAATTATTACAATCCAATGGATGTAACAAAAAATGCTTTATCAACAATGATAAAAATTATGATCGAATGATTTTCAATACAAAAAAATTGCTGTGATTACGATTCCAACTTGCGACTAAAGTCAAGACCCCCAATCTATCGCAATGTACCAACGATTCATTCATTGTATCCATTTCCTCAAATCATTGTTAGTGTTAACAAAATTCAAATATTGTCGCCAATCAAATTCGCGATGGTTTTTTCTGATATATATAACGCATGAATTAGTGGAAATTCCCTAGAATTCGTAAATATTCATTTGTTTCGAGTGAGAACGGAATCTCTATCCATATGAGTACACATGATTCAATTGACACCGAAAATCATTAGTGATTAACCACTTATATAACTAACTTTCACTAACTGACATTTCTATACTAAAAATTATACTATCACAACTCTGATTATGGCATTGCGACCAATACGTGCAATGATATATATACTTTTTTGCAAATCGAAAATTGTAATGAAAATATTGGTAAAATGTTTATTACTTTATACTACTTTCCATTTTAACAAATATTTATAATTTTACAAAAAATTTAAGCAGATTACACGACAAACGATGCACATTTTGAAAACTTCTCATAAAAATTGCTAAATGGTTTAGTATGATTATATACGTGTGAGACAAATAAACATTTTTAGCCGAATTACAAAGCAATGCAAAATTTGCACACGAAAGTTGTAAAATGACTAAAAATATTTGTAAAATTCAAGTTACTTCATAGTATAATCTCAGTTTAAAAAATATTTCATAATTTTACAAAAAATCAAAGCAAAAAATTCTACAAATACAATTTGTTAATTCAGAAAACTTTTTGTGGAAAATTGACTAATGGATTAGTGTAATTACAATACGTTTGAGAAAAATACAAATTTTTGGTCAAATCACAAAGCACTATATAATCAGCAAACGAAAGTTGTTAAAATACTGAAAGTATTTGTAAAATTTCAATGACCTCATAGTAATTACAGTTGAAAAACATTTTATCAATTCACAAAAACTTGCAGTGAAAAACTTACAAATGATATTTGTGAATTTCAAGAACTTTTTATGAAAAATTTAATAACGGTTCAGTATAATTAAAATGAGTGTAAGGAAAATGAAAATTTTTGGCCAAATTACAAAGCACTATATCATTTGCAAACAAAAGTTGTTAAAATACTAAAAGTATTTGTAAAATGTTGATGACTTCATATTTATTCCAGTTATAAAAATATTTTATTAATTCACAAAAAACGTAAGTGATTTCATTTACAAATGATATTCGTACATTTCGAAAACTTTTTATGTAACATTCAATAACGGTTCAGTATAATTACAATACATGTGAGAAAAATGAAAATTATTGGCCAAATTACAAAGCACTATATA
>NW_019291765.1:0-12839 GCF_000500325.1 Leptinotarsa decemlineata | reverse complement strand
ATAATAATAATAATAATAATAGGTCTTTATTCCCATAATGATACAATAAATAAACGGGAAAGGCTGAAGATCAGTTGGTTGCACCAAAAGATGCAACCTCTGTTTTTCATCTTAGGCCAAAAAAAAAGAACTATATATACATGTATACACAATACATATACACATATATGTACCCATATACACACATACACACATATGTGATGCAAAAAAAAACGAAAGAAAAATCGACGGAAAAAATAACAGAAAAATATTCAAAATAATTTACAAATTGTTGAGTGAAAGTACTAAATATATAATTGACACAATTGTATATTAGACGTGATTATAAACGGTTAGAAAAAAGAAGGTAGTAATGTTACGAACCACCATTCTTATTGACAATGGGTATACATTAGATTTCGTTCAAATATTTCCGTTTCAAAGCTCTTTTGAATTTTTTGAAAGACATCAGTTTAAATTCATCAGAGATTGAGTTGTGCACTCGTGCGATCTGGTATGAAATAATTCTGTACGGTGTATGTATACGGTGTATAATTGGGTGGAGGTCGTTCAGGTGATCAAGGAAACTACGAAGAGTTTTGGAGTCGTGGGGCCATATTTTATGACGAAACATATCTGAACCAGCACGAGGGTTTGTGGTCGAACGTGTCAATAGCTATGGTTTCGGAGTCTTCCATGAAAAGGATTACAGGGACTAATGCAAAGTAGAACCCATGGCGATGCAATTCACTTGTTTGTAAAAGGTACTACGGGAAAGAAAGTATGTGCTGGGCATACAGTGACTGAGGGGGTTGAGGGTACCTTAAGAAATTTGGGGTTTTGTTTCGAACATTTACAATGTATCTGATACGGGAGTATTTATGAATGGAGACACTACGTCATCATGGAGGAGGCAGATTTAGACTTCAGAGGGAACTCATGGCTTTTCACCTTGTGAAGCATTTCTTCTTCGGTAACCAGCTCTTTTGTTTATAATATTATAGAATTCAACAATCGTTTAATTAAAAAAAAATAGAAAACCTATAACTTTCACCTAATAAAAAAAAATAATTATATTATAAGATGACATTCATCAATTCAACAAATCTACATCATGAATTGATATATTTCTATCAATATAAGAAAGTTATTTATAATAACAGATTTCTGTTTAGCAAGAGCCTTTTTGCACTCTCACTATTTTAGTTTGGCTAGCCTTGTTCATTTTGAATTACATTCCTAGTTCTTAATTCTGATATTGTATGATTTAGGTCACTGGTTGATTGTTTATGCGGAGGGTTTCGTTAAATCGCACTGCATATTGGTTTTGGTTATTATTCAATTGAATTTGAAAATTGTTTATGATTTCACATGGAATATATGCATAAATATGTTTCGCAGTACATTGCAACGATTGATGAGTGATAAAAGGCTTTTTACCTGTGTAGTTCGGTGTAAACTTCATAAGTTCTCTTCATAATGCTCCTGTTCATAATCCGCCATTTTATGTAATTCACCTGGATCAACTTCTTTCTCCATGGAATGTTTTTTATGAATAAATATAAGGTAATTATCTGATTATTCTCTTCAATAACACTTAATAATTATTATTTTACTTTCTCTTATACAGTTTTGAGAAAATTATGGCTTTATAGGTCAAATAATGAGTACACATATTCAGTACAATTTTCCTCCTCTCTAACAATCTTCTCGCTTCTCTTATCAACAAAAATTCTGAATGTCTCTGTTTACTAGCAACAATATTCAATTTCCTTTTATTTGCTTTAAAATCTATAGTTCTGGTTTTCTAAAAATGCCTGACACATTGGTCGCCATTTTATTACGATATGAATTGAAATCATGATATATACATAGGTATACAACTGATTTTCCTTTATTTTCAGTATTTCAATATTAAATTTTACAAAAAGGATTTGAAGCTTTATATCTTCTATTAATTATCTGCGAGCGCTTTCGACAGTTGGTAGTACTGTCATCTTCTAGGCACTCCTCAAACTGAACTGGACAGGATGACCCAGTAGACCCTATTTTATCTCATTGTATTCACAAGCAGCCTTTGTATTAATGAGCATTCACAAAAGAATATCAATTTATATAGTTTTGCAGTGCCCTGATAAGTGGCAATAGTTCTTTCACCCTCCTTGAACGCAATTTTATCATCCAAGGACTGCCACCTATTAGCGAATTCTCCGTTTCAGTAATTTCATGAAAATCAAAAGATACAGATAAAAACCATTCTGATCATTCCCATATTCATTTCAATTCAAGAACCACCGGTAGACATCTGTTTTCGCTTGTTAGGCATCGTCAATACCGGGCAGGACATCCTTGATTGAAGACAAAATGTGAACAACCAAGAAAAGTACTTATCTATATATACAAATATAAATATATTCGAGATGTAAAATTCAGCACATTGGATTCAAAATTGTATTGTTTTTTTGTACTGTAGTCAGTTCTCCCTGATAAGTAATGAATTCGAAAGTTTTGGAGCTTATTGAATCTATTTTGTAGATACAAATCATTTCACAAAAGTAAACCATTTGTAAATTGGTAACTAATGTAAGGTCCAGCATAAAGCATCAATGTCGAAGTATCTATTGACAGCTACAAAAATTGTATTCATTTTATGAATAGGTATTTCTATATTCACATCGTTGCTTCTTAATATTTCATCCTCGCAAAGTTATTGGTAAATTCAAAGACCATGAATAGTTCGATATAGTTCCAAGTACAAAATGAAAAGGAAAGGTCCTAGGACACTCCTTTATGGTATCCCTGAATCGATACGAATGTCTGATGAAGCAGATTTGTATGTAAGTAGTCATCCTTTCAGATAATTCGCCGATAATTACTATCATATTATATGTTTGAATCATTGAGAAATGTGAATAATCAAAAAAGGTGAAAAACAATTTATACGAGTATAACCTAACAGTCATTTTCAAGAGCTTCAGCAGTACTGAATCAAACAGTGCTGAAATATATAGTTCTATGTTTGTTTGAAGGTGGTTGACAATGTTTCGTGGTGTATTTCATCAGTTCGGACTTCCATTGTCTAATATAATAAAAATTGATTTGATGACCCTGAAAAAAATCAAAAAGAATAACCGAAAATAACAATTTTATTTAACAAAGAACTGAAATTACAAAGAAATAACATACAAGCAACAACCAAACTAATAAAAATTGAAATATTAATGAAAGCTGAAAAAATTGAAAAATTAAAAATATAATTAACATAAAATGAAAAAATAATAGCGTAGAGATACGTAACATATGGAAACCTCTAATCAAGCGAAAAACGAACAACTCCTGCCAAACGGTCATCTCCCACCAAAACCAATGAAGCGGAAAGAGGGAAGGGGGGATAGGTGAAAGCACTCGAATGACCTATAAATATTCAGATCTCGGAGGAATAAGTCCAGTTATCACCTGAAGACGATTGTGGATACTAACAATCGAAACGTTGTGACATAACTTGGTTTGAAATCTTTTAATTTTTATTTTTCATTTTTTGTTAATAAGTTTGAATTTTTATTTTTCAGCTTTTATTAATATTTCAATTTTCATTTGTTTGGTTGTTGCTTGTATGTTATTTCTTTGTAATTTCAGTTTTTTGTTTAATAAAATTGTTATTTTCGGTTAGGTAATCTTTTTGATTTTTTTCAGGGTCATCAAATCAATTTATATTATATTAGACAATGGAAGTCCGAACTGATGAAATATATAGTTCTATATTTTGAACAATAACTGATTGTAAATACCGAAAGTGAAAAACAAGCTAATAAATCACGGACTCATCAAATCTGTGCCTATATATACCTAATTAAGAAAAAAGTGATTTTTCATTCTGTTCTCTATTATTTTCTGCAACAAAAGCATATGTCTATTACCGATTATTAATCAATGTTTTCCCACAGGGGACTCTGATGGATATTGATGCAGCATATTGAGGAAATTTTTATAAAGACCCCTCGGTGTTATATGACCCAGAATCAATTCCGGATTCTGGTAATCTACTTGATGATGGATTATTGTGGGTTACATTCCAATTAAAAAATCAATTGTAGCTTTGGGCAAATCAAGTCACTCTTGTCTTTCATGCGTTTTCACACCCCTGAATAAAAAAAAAATAATATCTTCCAAAAATATATCCCTTTCATTTTAAAGAAGAGTCCTATGGCTGGGATTTATTCAAATAAGCGAATGAATGTCTTGACGTACTGTCATCGATGACATGAGTAGATTTGTAACATAAAGTCGTAATGAGTGTTTCATCTTATACTGTTATCCAGTTTGGTGCTGGAGAGGTAATAGAGCAAGTATCTTATTCCGAAAAACGGAGTATGAGATTGTTCCCATATAAGTGAAATTTCATATTATTTCTTTACTATATAGCAATGATATCTGATTCAATTTTATAACGGAGGTTTGGAATACAAACTATATAAATCTGTTTAAAAGCTGTTCAAAATCTGTTTTTCCGTTAATCAGCTGTCGCCCCCATAAGAACGACAACTCTCAGAAGTTGAGAAACTTGTGCGAGCTAAGGACTAACGAGGTCTTACTTTTTAACGTGTGATTCCTAACACGGAAAAGTGTTTTTGTATAATTCATGTGTATATGAAAGTAGTTATTTCGAAAGTGTTTTTCTTTCCTGCAATTCAATATTTATTTGAGAGTAACTGTTTGGAAAGGGTTTTTCTTACAGTTTGTAACTGAAACTTTGCATGATCAACACATCTTTGTAAACAGTTAATTTTTTGACACTGGTTGCTATCTTCATTTCTTTGGAAGATTCCTTGTTTTATGTATAGAAGTGGAGAAGTAGAAAACCTTTTTTTTACAAACATACAAATGTCTTTCAGATTTTATAATTCTGTAAGGTCTTGAGGTCCACCAGTATATGTTTGACCACTTACACACGCAACACGAACTTTTCATTTTTGTTTCTTTTTTTTTTGTTTGACCTAACAAAGGTTTTAGAAGATTTTGAGCTTTCAAAATTGTTCGGATGTTGAATTTAGAACCGATTCGTTTTATGTTTTTCCGAAATTGCTATTATTCTATATGTTGATAGCTTGCGTCTTCTTCTGATGTTGTTAACTTGGTTAGCGAAACGCGTGGTATCAAAAGTTTCAGCATTTTGTTCCAGTGTGAAAAAAGTGTTTTTGAAAAATTCATTTCACGCTCTAATTATTTTTTCAGATTTTTTGAATTAATCTGTTTTGTAATTCTTTATATTTCCTAATTTCTATAATTTGTATTGTTTCTATTACTTTCCGTGATGTCAACTCCAATTTTATATTTCGACACCTTAGCATCAGTTTTCTCAAAGTTTTCATAGTTTCAATTTTCTTCTTTGCGCATTACGTTCGCGATTTCACGAAGTGAATAGATTAAAATTCCATAAATTCACCTTTCATAGCTTTACTCGTTGATCTATCATAAACTTCATTTTCAAAGCTTCAGCACTATTATGAAAAATCTAAAAAAGAATCGGGAATTTGAAAGAAACAGGCAGCCAGCAATTTCTTTTTACTTGTTATTCAAACACGAGTTGTTAATTCAAGACTTATCCTTCAGGAGTTCCTTGTATAGAGTAGGTAACTTTTCGATACAAACTCTTCAAATTGCTCTTCATTACATTTGGGCAAATTTTCTATTGATCTACATCGAAATGCCTTTCAAACAATATTCGAATTTTTTTATTTTTGTTGGTTGCTTGTACCGATGAAATGGGCCCAACCCAAGATGTTATATAATAAATGAAAAGTACCTTTTCAAAAAACTGAAGACGACTTTAACGAATATCGAACAGGGGTTGTAATGTCTAAAAACCAGACTTATTTTCAAATGATAATAATTTTATGGTAAGTATAGTCTATAGACACCAACCTCAAAATTTATGACAGCTCTATACCGAAGTAAATGGCTCATCCCGAATAGCGTCAAAATTAAAAATTGATGCTAAAGGACGGCTATCTGCTCGGCTGCCAGAATAGGCCAAAGATAGCGGTCGACCGAGAAATATATCTCAACCCTCAGACATCTCGCCTCCCTCAATTCATTCCATTGTCTAGAGAAGAATTCTAGTCTTGATAGATGGCGTTACGTACAATGTGGTATTTTTACAGTTCGAGTGCCACAGACTTTCGGCCTTTCTCGTGTATCGTTCCGCACTTTTCACTTTTTGCTACCCTCATATATATCGTGGGGGTAATAAATTGTCGCAAAAACTGTAGATGTGCATGTGGAAGACTGGCGAGAACGAAATGTCGGGATTGACTTAATGTTGTGTGAGGTTGAGTTTAGTAAGTTCTTGAGGTTTGAGAGACAGACCGAATTTGCTGAGGAATGCCACCATGACTCGATATTTTTATTAGAAGGGCTGCTCAAAATTATTCGTTTATCTTGCAATATTCATTTCACACTATCTAGAAGTGAACTTATCATACTATACTTCCAAAATATTAGGCACTAAACTTATATACTTTTTTTAGCATTCAATTTCAAGTTATGTGCGTACGAGACGTTATACAGTGAATTGAGATCTCTATTTATCAGTTCTTGTGCTTCCAGGTTGCCTTCCGGAAAAGATAAGTGAATTTGAGTGTCTTTAGCGCAGTGATGGATATTGCAAAATTCAATACATTTGTAAAAATCTGAGATATAGATGTTAAATAAGAGAGGTCCAAGAATGGAACCTTGTGGAACTCCAAATTTGGTGTTCAGAACTGCAGATTTTAAGTGATCAAAGCTGATACACTGACTTTGGTGTTCCAAAAAGCTTTCAATACGATCTACGCCACATTTATCCAAACCAAAGTGATTTAGTTTATTGCATAAAAGACTGCTGTCTAAGGTATCAAAAGTATTACTAAAGTCTGATAAAACTAGACATGTAACATAATTTTCATGGGTTGCTTTGAAAATATCATCCGTTATGGAGAGGAGTGCGGAAGTCGTACTATGTTGAGAACGAAACCCAGACTGAACGCTAGTTATAATATTGTACGAAGTGATGAATTCAATCAACTGTTCTTTGAGAATCAGTTCAAGCGTTTTAGATAGGGAAGGTAAAATACTAATAGGCCTAAGATCAGAGTAATGTGTCGAAGAGTTACACTTGGCCAAGGGAATCACAAGTGCATGTTTCCAAAGGGAAGGAAAACACGAGGATACACGAATTCAGTATAAAGGTGATATATTCCAAGAGATGTGTTTCCACCAAACGAATCATTCGAAGTGAAATACTGTCCGGACCTGCAGCGTTGCTTCTGATTTTATTTTAAAACTTCTGTACAGTATGTTCGTCAACGGGAGAGAACCTGAAAGAATTTGCAGTGTTCTTAGTTTGGTACTTTTCAAGAAGCGATGATTGAATTTGTGTTTCGTCAAGGAGGGTAATATTTCAAAAGAACTGATTGATTTCATCTAGATGTTTCAGGTTAGGTGGTAGTTCAGGGTTTCACTTCTGACGCAAGAACAAATTGAAGATACGCTTTTTTCTCCCGACGAATAGCAGATGTCGTATAGTTCCTCAAATCTTTATAGCTCTCCAATGCTACAATAGCTTCAGTTTGCTTATATTTTTTAAATGCGCGGTCCCTTAAATATATCATCTGATGGATGTTGTTCGTCAACCAAGGTGCGGGTGGCTTGGTAACTCTGATATTTCGAAAAGGAGCATGGAGATCAAATATAGTAATGAGATTATTGTTGAATGTTATTACCATGTCATCAACGTTATCCAACCTGTATATTTCATACCAGTCAATTGATGTAAGATCAGTCAAAAAACAATAAATAAGTCTGGCTCTTACATGTCACAAGATATTCGAACGGGAAGATACTGAATGGTTCCGCTGAGTCTTCAGCAATACAAGGAACTAACTTTCAAGTTCTATAGCCACTTAATTCACGAGCAATTTGGACTTACTTGGGAGCACATTTTGGCACACACTTTACACTCGAATATACTAGTACTAGTAGTTTTTTTTACGATGCACTGTTTGGAACCTTTGGTGTAGTAATGAATATTACTGGAGTTTTTCCCAACACCAAATCGTTATTTTCAACACCTCGACACGTGTTTCGATCACCAAGTGATCATCTTCAAAGAGGAAGATTAAAACTAGAAACTAAGGCGAAGCTAAACGTATTTATGCTATATAGGTATCCCATACAGGTAAACCATCCAGGTGTACCACCCATACAGGTATACCAACGTAAATTAATTTTACAATTTTTCCTTATCTATTATTTTACAATATATGTTTAACTGATTTAGCTGCATATAAAACAATTTTCAGCTATATAAAAATTAATTTCACAATATTGCCTATCTAAATTTATTTTTGCAATGTGTCCTTATGTAGTAATCAGTAAACCCAACAACATTATTTTATTTTAACAAGCTCTATAGTATGCTCTTTGGTATAGGTCCGTCATCGTTATTCATACTATTATTGTGGTTACTTATTTCTACACTCTCATAGGCATCTAGTTGCCTGTTGTTGTTAACTCGTCTAACTAATCTTTATGAACTGAAGTCTATGGAATGGTTTTGTTGCAAAATATGATGGGCATCCGCTGATTTTTCAGGTCTTTCATATTTTAACAGAACGGAGGTTACAAGTTTCCAACCCAACGGTGTCGAAATTATATTGTCTCCCAAAAATCCACAAACCGGGAAAATCAATGCGCCCCATCGTGTCAGCTATTGGAGCTCCTACCTACCAAATATCAAAGTGGCTCACTAAGGAAATTGAAACCTTGTTTATCGCGGAAACAAGTTTTAGTATAAAAAACTCTTTAGAGTTCATATAACATACAAAAATCGTGGTTCTGCAAGAAAGTGAGATTCTGGTTTCTTTTGATGTTAGTTTCTTATTTCCTAGCGTCCCATTTCCACAGACCTTGTAATACCTCAGGGAATTACCAGAGAAAAATAATTTCAATAATAACGAAATTGATGAATTCGTTTCTCTTACCAATTTGTGTATGAAACAAAATCAGTTCCAGGTAGAAGGTTGCTTTTATGATTAACAGGAAGGAACGGCCATGGGAAACCCCTTATCCCCCTACCTGGCAGACCTGTTCATGAGCAGATTCGAAATGGAAATCAAAGAAAAGTCGAAGTATTTTCCTAGGATTTGGTATTTTCCTAGGTATGTGGATGATATTTTCGCGATATTCTTTCCATTTTAAATAATAGATGTCCATCAATAACATTTACTTATGAGTTAGAAAATATGGGACAACTACCATTTCTTGACGTTTCGGTAATGAGGAGGCAATATGGAGGGTTAGAATACGATATATTCAGATAAAAACCAAGCACCTACATGTATATTCCTGACAGTTCACATCACTGTGGACAGCACAAACGTGCTGGGTTGTATTTTTCAGTGCATCGTCTTTTTGACTTTCCCTCTAACACATGATAGGTTCACAAAAGAAAGACGTACAGGAAATAGCAGCCACTAACGGTTTCTCGAGGAGTATTGTAGATGACATAATAAGGAAGCAGAAGTTTAGGTTAAGAATGAACGAAATTTCGACTTTCAGAAAGGACAAAAACCAAGATAAATACATCTCAGTTCCATACCACCAATATACGAGGAACTTTGGAAAGATTTTCAAGGAACTAGGTAAGGTGGTTTTTAAAACAAGTCATACACTACAGAGCCTTTTGGGAAGTCCTAAAAACGAAGTCGAGAATTCGGAAAAGTCTTAGAAATCTGTTTTGATTTTTTTCTAATCTATTCAATAAACAATGCCATACTAGAGTATGAGGCTCTTCAAGTTTAGGTCTGACCAAACTATTATTAAGTGTAGTAATCATTGTAATATAATGTTATTAAAATGTTCACTTTGTCTCATTACAAATTCCATAATTCGTAGTGCCTGAGATGCTATATGATCCAAATGTGGTTTATAGGAGAGTGTGGGGGTATAACATATATCGACATCTTTGACAGTCTTTACCCTGGATAATTTAATATCATTCATGGAGTAATTGTATAGTGTCTCAGTTAGTACAAGACAGAACAGAACATTTGGATATATCGAACAGGAGCTCATTTTTCTCACTCCATCCACTATTGATGTCTTGCAGTTTGACACAATCCTGTGAGTTTTCGATCTGTCTATAAAATTTAAGGACATCTACGAATAACAGACACCCAGAGTACTTTGAATTTTCAGTTGGAATGACAAAATTTATTCAATAAGAAACAATAAATTATAAAACGACAATAAAAATTAATTTGTGCTCCGGGGTGACTTCATTGATTCCAGTGGCATTTGCTTTTTTAGATGCAGGAAAACTCGGAAAAACCTGCAGCACCACATCATCTGAAGATCTTGATCTGCCAATGTCCTCTCTCTCATAAAACAAAATGTAGGGTATCTCCAGAGGTTGCAATAAATTCAATACATCGCCAGAACACTTCGTGACATGACTATCGTCAAACTTAAACCAGTTCGTTTCGTCTTTGACCAAGGCGTAATAATGACCAAATTCAACGCCAGAACGACAGTGAACAATGACTGCATGAATATTATAATAGTGGTCGGCTAGATTTAAGTGTTCATCTATTTCGAACCTTCGTAAGAGTTTGGTGCTCACGTCAGAGGTTGATTCATGTTTGAAAATCATCAGTTACATAATTAATGAATATAAGAAAAATTAATGGACGCAGCTTTGAGCCTTGATGGACTCGAAATTTTGCACGAAATTTCCCTTTGTTCTGGAAATCTGTATTGATGATATCGACCTGTTTATTCTTATCTAGATGGTTGAGGACATAATGAGTGAATGTTAGTAGATTTGTTGACGTCGACTATTTTGGTACAAATCCGTGCTGTTCATCACAAATTAGGTTAGAAACTGTACTAGTTCAGTGTGAACTAAATCGGTTGTCATTTGATATTTTAAATTATTTCAGTTTGTCTTCAATCAAGGAACACGTGATTATGCTTTATCAACTTTATCAAAAGCAAAAAAAATTGATATGTTCTTCAGACAAAATAATCAACTTGATACATGATACACACTCTTCACATATTTTTCAAAGACAAAAACCAAGCACTACAGGAAAATACTTAAGGCACTCTAAGAGCGGTGCCTGTGCGAAAGTAGCGATTCACATTGGATTTGAATCGCTGGAAATTTAATCCATTCAGAAAAACGTTCTCAGGAAGTTTATTCCACATAAAGGCACTTCTTCAAATGAAAGAGTTCTTGAACAGTCAAGTTCTAGTTGTGCTGAGTTGAATCTCAAAACGATGAGCAGCCGTTGCAGCAGTCCGTCGCTTATTTCCAATATGTACCTCTCATAGTGAAATCAGATGTGTCAAATCAATTGAATATTTATTCGATGTTCCTGACTATCAATAATGATGGGTGTCTGATGGGGTGTCTATTCCAAAAATTTCAAAGTACACCTTCAAGTGTTCCACGTAAGTGATATTTCATATTGTAACTCTTTTTTATTTTACGATGTCTACCGTTCCCTCAAATAATATACATTTCAATTCCATAACGAAAGTTTGGAATAAAAATTAATTGAGAAAATGTTATTTTCGTGTAATTCAATGTTCATGTGGAAGTACTTGTTTCGAAAGATTCATTCTTCCAGTTTGTACTGAAAGAAACTTTTGTGCATGATCCTCAAATCTTTATGAAGAGTTTGTGTCATTATCTTCGATGGAAGTGCTTACATTTTTTGTTTATTGATAGAGAAGTAGAAACCCAAGAAACTTTTTTTCAAAAAAACTGAAAGTTCCTGAAAATATTCCGTAGTGCATTTTCATTTTCTCCAAGAAAAGAGTTCAACTTGCTAATTTTATTTGTCAGATACTGAACATTGATACGCATGAGTAACGATTGTTACTCATAAGTTAATGTTCTAGGTTAACTGAAGAAGCTACATATAGTAAAACGTGTCTTCGGTAATAACACTCGTTAACACTAATGGAGAGTGTCAATAATTTTCCATCATCAAGTAACGGGTAGGTACTCATAAGATAAAATACTTGTTGTTCTCTTTCCAACTCCTTTATGAAAAACATATCGTTGGTATTTTGGTTCTAAATACCAACATTTTCAAACCGCCCTTGTATTGTACCACCAAACTAAATACACGTTTATGTGAATCTTGATACGAGTATGACATATCTCTACGCGACATGTTATCAATAGCTTCCTGAACAATATATACCTTCCAAACATAGCGTATGAACGTGAAATCTGACACCTTTCAATGCAATATTCAAATGATATTCAAATAGACATTGAGGATTCGATCCCTATCATCTGTTTCAATATTGGTACACGTCTTCGCAAATATGAAAACATTTAGCAATCTACTCAGTTTATTCAATCCGATTATTTGTTTATCAGCATTACATAGATACATGAGTGAATATGCTAATGAACCAGTCGACAGGAATAATACTCAGTTTCAAGAAAATAATATATGGAATAATTAGCTGACCCGCTGAACTTCGTAGTGTCTGAGAATTGATGAATGTTTTGTTGAGTTATTAGCTGAGTCATATTAACTTGTTTATGTTGAACCATACTAAAACGGATAGTGTTGTCAGATCATTTTCATGCTTGTTAGTAGCTGTGTTCGCACCAGTGCAAACTTAGAGCTGAACACAACAAGCATAGATGTAGTGACGAATCTTGGGGGCAAGGGACATTGCGACCTCGTCCTCGAGTTCCAAGTAATTATTGAAAATGGCTCAATAGGAGGAGCTGAAACGTCGAAAAGATGAAAATTACAGACGTGGACATTATCGAAAGCTCGGGCAGCATATAT
>NW_019291764.1:178934-191522 GCF_000500325.1 Leptinotarsa decemlineata | reverse complement strand
TTCTAATGTATGGGTCTTTTCTAATCCTCATAAAATTCAATATTCCCGAATATCTTTACCCAAGCAACCCGTATATTTAGGCCTATTTCCATGTAGATATTTTAAGCTACAAATAACTAGATTTTCAATTCCTTTATTGTTCCTTGTGCCCCTTATCTTGAAACTTACCTGCTATTATGACCTTTCCCTACCTATGTTAATATCCAAACCTCTTTCTCTCCCTACAATGACCAAGCTGAACCCCCTCTCTAACTACATAGGTGAAATATTGTACACATCTAACTTCTCCAATGTTCTTAAGTTCTTCCACATTCATACATATAGAAACGACACCAACTCGAACTACTCCGATAATGTAAATCATCTTATTTATCAAGAAACATCGCTCAATAATGATATATAAAATCTTGTTCAGATTTCGCAGCAACACTGTCTGAACCTCAATCCTAATAAATCATCTTTGATAATTTTTGGAAACGCCAAAGATCGTGGAAGGGCCATAGATAATATTTATTTGCATATTGATGGGACATTCTGTGGAACTGACCGACAAAATTAAATGCTAGAGATTACAACCTCAGTGTAAGGCAACTCACAATTTTGTTGGATACCGCAAGGCATCTGAGCAATGCAAGATAAGCGCTCATATTATTATTATTATTATTTTCCCCAAGGATTAAGCTGGTCGATCCCTGTCTCTGTAGCTCCCACACATTCGGAAAGGCGCGCCAGCACTATTAATCAAGGACCACTCCCCACACCGTGGGGATCATTGGGTGCAAGAATCATGTGTCCTGAGCAACCGCAGTGAGCCAAGAATGACAGCCTTCTGCATTTATGCGGTCAACATCATTATTATATTGGCTCAAGGCTACCGCAGAGGTGTGTGTACAACATCTACAGTATAATTACATTCAGATAAGTTCCAAAAACAAATAGATGTTCTTCGGGTAGGTAAGTCAATTGATTATTCAATTATTATGGTCCTTGAGCTTTGAATCATGAAAGCAAAATGTTTACAATTATTAGAACAACACAACACACACGTTGTTAAGACTTTCAAAGTTACGGTGACGGTTGACGAAATTAAGTTGAGTATGTTTTGAAAATGAAGAGCGCAATTAGTATAAGAGTTGAGACATCAGGGTAATCGAATAAGTCGTAATAAATGAAAAGATACATTTAGACATAATTATTGGGTATTGAACAATATGTACACAGGTTGAACCAACAAAAGATGACTAAAATTGTGATAGTTGGCGACTTGAGGAAAATTACTTTTCATCAATATTGAGCCGAAATACTCCGTGTAATTTTTAGGTACAGGTTTGCGGTTTTAACCTTACAAAAGATGGGAGTATGATGAAAACACATGCTTATCAAAACACATATAATATATTTTTGATGTAGATATGTTTCAGATAATCATAAAAAGTTTTCTTATTCGAAATTCATTGTAGAAAACGCTCAGTATTAACTCGTAAAATCAACTCGAAATTGAAATTGACGAGTCAACGCGTTTTTTTTTAATTTTTTTAAACGCGAATTATGGAAAATAAACCTTGATTCGTTTTCACTGGCCCATCCTGTACACAAAATGTGATGATAGCCTTCAACGTGAGAGGCATGCAAAACCATTTAACGGTTCCCTATCGATTTGTCTTCGTGCACCTATCAAGCCATTATATCAACAATTGTTTGATAATGTAAATTTGTGAGGTTATATAAAATAAGTTGAACGTTTGAAGAAAAATATATTCGTCGAGTACACCTCATATATGTTGAACAGTGCGTTCATCAACACTACTATTGCTAAATGGCTGGTTAATTTTTTGGCTGTTTCAGCAGCGCTTCATTCCAATTTGAATTCGTAGAGAATTATTGACCGAAAATCGCTTAACGACATCATACATACAAATAAAAATAAGCTGAAAAAAGGAAAACAATTTATTTCGAAAAAAAAAATAAACAGCATCCATGTTATAGAGTACAAAATTCTCTGTCGATGAGTATATACCATAATACAGTAGAACAAATGTTTTTTGAGATATGGAGATACAAAACCACATGAAATTGAAACGGACGAAACTTTTGAAACCACCCAATATGATGGATGTGAAGTTATCCACATCCACAGAGTACACTGAGAAAAAAATATTGAACTATTATTTTTTCATTTAACCACTCTACACGTAGGTATCATTTTTCAATATGATACGCTTTTTGACTGACTTTGTGAAAGAAAGGAACCGTCCTAGTTTTTAAATCGTCTGGGGGTGGAAATGGGTTGGAAATGGGGTAGAAATGGGGTGAAAATATTTATAAAATTCGTAACATGTACACTTATCAAACTGAGGACGGAATCGACGAGAAAATTACCACACCATAGTTTTACAGGTCGTATGAGGGGGTGGAAATGGGATGGAAACTTCAAAAAATCCTGCATAAAAAATTGAATTCGTACACCTACAAGGATGAGGTATGTTTTTCCTGATGACCGCACCGATGAGAAAAACATCGCGCCATAGTTTCGAACAGAACTGGCCGATGCTTGATGAAAATCCATACTAAAACTAATTAATACAGTTTATTGTAAACCGCGATTTTTGTAAAACCCTTTAAAATGAAAATCATACAATTCACTGTATTCATTAGTTTTTTTTTACGCCATAGTTTCACAGGCCGTCTGAGGGAATGTTTCCGTCGTCGATTCGGTCATCAGGAATAACATCTCACTTTGATAAGTGTACAAAGTGGATTATTCATGTTACGAATTTTATAAATATTTCCACCTCTTCAGACGGCCTAAAAGCTAGTACGATTCTTTTTTTTTTCACTAAGTCAGTGAACAAACGTATCATATTGAAAAATGTGAGGTGTGCAAAGTCGTTAAATGAAAAAATAATAGTTTCTCTGTACTCTGTGGATGTAGATAACTTCACACCCATCCCAATATATATAGTATAGGAGCTAGCAACGTTTTCGAGAGAGAATTTCAGAACAGTTGATTTTTTGATATGTTGTCTTTCTTGCTCTTTCGGTTGGAGTCCGGTCAACTACCCTATCCCGCATCTGCGGGCAACAGGCGTTGGCCGGTTTCAAGCTAGATGTGTGGTAGAGGTGTCTCGCAAGAGCCCTCGGCGGTTACTCATCCAACGCTGGAAAGGTAGCTTTCCTAACATGAGTGCCCCTCGGGGTAACGTAAGGGTATGCGGTGCAGACCACACGGCGTACACCCAAAAGTCGTAGATGAACCGCCCTATCCTATAAATGAAAAAAGTAATGAAAAGTATTGGGGTATAATGCTTATGGTTAGAGAGAGAGACAGTTTAAAGTGCAAGACAGATAGAAAGCAACGGCAGCGCATCGGCAAATGGACAACATGGCGTCAGTCTAAAGACATATTTTTGTTTTGTGTTTACGTTATTTGAGATGTTTATTTATTAATTTTGTTACAACGGCCAGTGACAAAATGAAATGTGTTTTCTGTAAAGGACATAAAGATAAAATCATACTTTTCGTGGTTGATAAACTGGATAAATGCCAGGATACGTTTAAAATATAAATTAAAGTACAGTAACATCGAGTTGACTACTGAAATAAATGAGAAACAGATGCATATCACAGACAATGTTACACCAGCTACAGCTCCTTTTTTACTAAATATTGAAGAGAATGGTGAGACTTTAAAGAAAACAATGTATATCAGTGAATATGTTGAAGAGGACAAAAGTTTTGATAAACCAATAACAAAAAATAAAGTTTTTAATTTTGCTGAGGTGCCAAAGAAAAATAAAAATGTCTTTAGGAAATGAAGTTGTTGAGTTGCGAATGCAAAGAGACCTACTTGGTAGAATGCTGTGAATTTCTCTGACTCAAAAGGTTCACATTGAGAAAGTTTTGACATTTCCACTTACCCCAATCCCAGCATCAATGTGTCACCCAGATGGTTCAATTTGTAAAACTGCTAAATCACAATTAGCAAAGCTTATTAAAAAAAAATTGGGCAACACTATACATCAACAACCGTCATCTTTTGATGTTTGTCTTGTTGATTGTTTCTTTTTGTTGCATCTCATGAAAGATGTACCACAAACATATGACAGTATATCTAAAAAGGTTGTGAGTACTTCTCCCAGATGAAATCTATTCGGATTAACATCGTCTTTGACCTGTATTTCTTGCCTTCTATCAAAGATTGTGAACGTTCACGTCGAGAAGAAGCAACCAGTCCAGTGTCAATTGGTCCAAATCAAGTTCGATCACATAGTTTTACAGCCGAACTTAAAAATACACAATTTAAAGAAGCTCTAGATCACTGGGATACTGAAGAAATGGTACCTTTCATTGGTAATAAAAATATTTATGTAAGTTACGATAATTGTTATTCTTACAAAGTTTCAAATAACAAAGTAATGAAGACTACTGAAGAATCATTATCATGCGAAGAACACGAAGAAGCCGATTCTAGGATTATTTTTCATATTTATCAAATTGATTTTGATGCTGAAGTTGTTATATGCTGTTCTGACTATGATATTTCAATNATTTTAGGAAAAAAAGTTATATGAAGTACTGGTGATATTTTCACCCCATCTATACATTCCCGAGAGGAAAAGAGGAAGTCCAGGGACACCCTGTATAATAATAACTTTAGCAACAACTCCACGTTCAAGTGGAAGTAAAGTGGAACAGTTATTTTTAACCGCATATTCTGCCATACCCGTTGGACTGTAATAGGCAAAAACATGGTTTCATCGACACTTATCAACTTATGTATTCTGAAGCTGTTATGCGTGAGGAATTGAGAATGGGAGCCCCGCTGGTTTGAAGTATTACGAACACTGATTTAACTACGGAATTGTCATGAGATAATCATGCCAAAATTCTTGCGAGTGATGTACGATGAATTTCAATACTCTCTATTCCCTAAGACGAGCACGAAATTCAGAAAGTGTTATTCTTTTGTATACAATACAAGCAAGTGTATTATAATTTTTATATTACAATTTTTCAAGGGTATTCATCAATTCATAAATCACTCGAAGTCCTTATTATTTGCAGACGACCTCAAGACTTCGCAACAATCTATTACGCTTTCAACAATCTGATGCAAACATGCAGTTTCAGGCATATGTAAATCGAAAAATAATAGTGCTGTTGATAGTTTAATGAATTCGAGAAACAGATTTTAAACAGACTTTTAAACAGATTTTAAACATATTTTAAACAGATTTTAAACAGATTTACACAGAATTCTAGCCAGAGGTTCCAATACGAAATATCAAATTTGCTAGTAAAAAAATTGATTTTGCTGGAGTTACCTGGAGTTCAACAGTATTTCGAGCAGTATTCTTGAGTACTGGTTTGTAATAGACAAACATATCAGCTTTTAATAAATGTTTCTTCTAACAGTCTTATCTCCCTAGCTTATTTTTGCCTGTTTTGAGAAATTGAAGTTCAAAGATGTCTACAGTACATTCCAGTTGAAAACTAGAAACAGTCTTTTGATATGATAACCACACACTACATCGATTTAATTATATTATACAGGATGATTTCGTACCTAACTACTGTACGAAACTTCAGAGGGTGATTCCTTAGATCTTTTTAAGAAAAAAGTTCTTATGAACATCCGGAGTTGCTTCTTTTTTGAGAATCAACGCATTACAG
Organism: Leptinotarsa decemlineata; assembly: GCF_000500325.1. Lineage (NCBI taxonomy): Eukaryota > Metazoa > Arthropoda > Insecta > Coleoptera > Chrysomelidae > Leptinotarsa > Leptinotarsa decemlineata. The sequence goes on along the minus strand of NW_019291764.1, from coordinate 185,849 downwards.
TTTAAAAACACCGTATTTATAAAATATCATCAAAATATCCTGATACCGATTTGATTGAAATCATCAGGTACAGTGGCGTCTCAGGGAGCACCACAGCCAACATATTGAAAAAAAAAAGAACGCCACCGACTTTTTTTGTAATTTATAATTTTTTTAGATTAAGCATTTAAAAATTACAACTTTTTCGTCGCTTGTGTTTTCTTCATATCAAGCTTCGTTTTCAAGAAAAAACATCACTTCTAAAAACTATTCATGGACAACATGAAATAAAAACCAAAAGTCAATATTGAACAATTTCGAGCCTAAAGTAAATGAGCAAAATGTCCACCTTCTGATAAAATACACGACTGCAATCGATTTGTCATTGATTGTCTGACAAGTTCAAAAATACTTGGAGTATTCCTTAGGACACTGCAATTGTTAATTATCCTATTCCTCAAGTCACTCATATCTAGTACAGAAGTTTTATAAACAAGAGCCTTCAGATGACCCCATAAATATAAATCGAGAGGATTTATATCAGGACTACAAGCTGGCCAAACTAACTTTGCTGAAAGCTCTCAGAATGTTCAAATCGAGATTTAAAAATAAGAAATATATAATCACTCAGAGACGCTATTGTTTTTCCCGTAGATAAAATCGGAATATCCTAACAATATTGCGTCATGCAAATATTGACTTTGTATACTGTTTGCATTTGTGTCTCTCTTTGAAAATTCCCAATTATACAGGTTGTTTCCTAACCACGGTACGAAACTTCAGAGGGTGATTCGTTAGGTAGACTAAGTTGTTGATGACACCAACGTAGCAAGCCATGATGAATCCCTCAGTTTCCGACTTCAGCCCACTCGACCTGAGAAAAGCGAACGTCAGGCGCTTTGATAAGCCAAGGTCTCCAATGTTATTGAAGAAGACCCCGTACATTGGCTTATCATTGTGTTTCCGTAGAAGTAAGGTGATTTCTGCGGCTTTTATCTGAGCTTTTTGTTGAACGGGTTCCAACTTGGTGACAGATTTGTGGTCACCTCGTTCAGTGTCGAAAATTATACCCAGTTCATCAGCTGCTCGGGCAGCTGCCCTAAAGAGAAATGCTCCCATTCCTGCTCTTTCACGGTCATGGACCATGCAGAGAAGGGGATCCAAACTCCTGACGACTTTACAGGCTGTATTCAGTACCATTCTGTCATGTAGACATTCCAAACTCAAGAATCCACAGCCTCCCTATTGTCGGGGGAAGTACAACCGTGTAACGGAGAGATGCATCATTTTTCGGGCCTTTACGTCGAGTTGATACAGCTTCTCCCGAGTCCACTTCACTACTGCAAACGAGTAAAGTAAGATTGGAACGGCAAGCATATTTTTTGCAAAAACTTTGTTCTTCCCCGACAGTTCCGATGACCAGATCTGTCGAAGTTTGTGCTGATACTTGCCGCGGAGAGAGTTTTTCACTGCTGTTACCTCTTGTTAGTGGCGTTGTTCCACCCCGAGGTAAGTATACGTCTCTCCGGCATCCAGATGGTGTAGGATGCTTCCATCTACGAGCTGCACATCCTCTCCGNAACCACCCTAATGTCAAACAATTCAATTGGAAATGATAGTCAAGTGACACCTCATTTTAAAGATATTCCACTTCTGTATATCCTAAAATTTTCGACAATATAACGATAAGCAATGCCAAAATAAAATACTCTTTTGACTTTCTAATCAATTCAAAACAATGAAGGGACGTCAACTTTTTAATAGTAGCCAGTGCCGCATTTGCAGTTATAGCTGGCTTATAAAAAAGGGAAAAAAGAAACGCTGGTGGATGACTTCCTTTATATTGAAGTAGGTTGACCTCCTGAAGTCTGCCATTTTTAAATAGCATGGTAAACGCGAAAGAAAACACCGGCAATGTCGACATCAAAAATTTCACTAATCTCCCGCCAAACGTCCTCTTCTTCAACAATATTATAATAAAATTTGTCGGTTTATTCCAGTTTTGAAGTTTTTCATATGGAAATCATATTGGGAAATAGAAGTCCTAACTAGTGAAATTCACCATGAAACATTGTGAACCACTTTCAAGCAAACGAAGAAACTGATCTCTTCAGTAGTCTAGAATACGTCATATGTGTGATTGATGACTTGTTTATTTTGTAGTAATTCATGATCACTTTAATGAAATGAATAACAACACTTTTGTCTAATTACCACTAGTCAATTTTATTTATACGACCGGTTTCGGGTTTAACCTCGTTATCAAGTATAAAACTAAAATGTGAAATTTCAAATTTCACAATTAATCGACGATTTGCATACATCAAACATCTTGCTCTAATAACTTCAACATTACTGAATCCAAGATTCAAAAGTACATATCTAAATTCTGATGAAGTTGACATTACCACTTTGGAAATAAAAAACTATTTGAAGATGTGCACGCAAGACGTTAGCGATACAATAAGTGAAAACTGTCATTCTGGAGATAGATCCACAGCCATCTTGTTCATCTAGAATGGCGTCTTCAGAAAAAATGGAAGGGCTTTGGGATGCCCATGATAAATCTACTTGTAACTTAATAGAAACCTCTAGTGTGGAGAACAGTGATTGTTAATCACAAATTAAGCAAACTATTCAAGCATACTTGTCAGAGTCTAGGCTACAGAGAAGTGCAGATATTAATTCTTACTGGGAGTCTAGTCCATTTCTGTCTTTAAGAAAGGTGGTACTGAAATTCTTGTCAGCTCAATTCCGCTATTTTGGAAATAAATATCTACTTTATTGAATCTTTCCCTCCAACCGATTTCCTGGAGTCTTCGAAGTCCACTAGATACTTGTTAGGACAAGAGAATTGTTCCGAATTCTTAGGGTTCTTGTTGAATACTCTTCGTGAGCAAAACAATAGCAGAATCAATGCTCCTGAACGCTCTGGATTGAATGATTCCGTACAGTCTATCTCGTCTTGTATTTGTAAATATTTTGCTGGAAAAACTCCTCACTTGTTTACTTTGTAGTAAATGTTCAAAAGGTAGCAAAAACGTATGTGAATTTCTGGAACTTCAACTAGCGTTTCCTAATATGACTAATAACTAGTCCGTGCAAAGCTTATTGTTAAATCATCTGAAAATGGAATGGGGAAAGTTAGTGAGGAAACAATGCCCAAATACAGACCGAAAACAGGACTATGAAGTCGCCAACGTCATCAACATGAGTTCCCCCTCGCTCACGGAAATAGAGGAATTCTTGTTGAGGAAAGGTCTAAATTTCGCCATTGCGCCAACATCTGTGCCCACTTTGGAGATAATTACTGCAGTGGATTCCTTATTGACCAGACAGAGGCAGAAGAATTCAGATGGAAAATCAAAGAACAACAGCTGGACCGAGAAACAGTTCCAACATCTAACATCAGCAATGAAAAACGAAGAGCTCTGATCGGGCTACGTAGAGACAACACCTTCAAGATCCTACCTGCAGATAAAGGAAACGCTACTGTGATGATGGATATTGTTCTCTACGAACAGAAGATCGAAGAGGTTCTTCAGAAGGAACCATACACAAAGATCGTACGGGTCCTACTGCATCAATTGAAAGGAAGTTGTACCAGATTTTGAAAAAAACACCAAGTCTATTTTTCGGACAAGGAAGGATCATCGCTAACACCACACCACAGTGCGCCCCCTCACTTGTATGGACTACCCAAAATCCACAAGAAGAACGTTCCGCTTAGACCGATCATCAGCTCCAGAGATTCGGCTACTCAAAACTTGTCTAGATTTTTACTTCCCATAATACAACCATTACAAGGAAAACATAGTCTTTTGAGAATAATTCAAGGCATTTTGTCGAACTACTAGGGTCAATTGAAGTCACACAGGAAGATCAATTGATTAGTTTCGACGTGGAAAGCCTTTGCACCAACGTTCCGGTCGAAGGAGCACTTCAAATCATACAGAGAAAGCTATCCGAAGACGGGAACCTGAAAGAGAAAACGAATCTACCTATAGAAGTAATTATGGAATTACTAGTACGCTGTGTACGAAACTGTTATTTCCAACTGAAGGACGAATTTTTTACCCAAGATGAGTGACTGCCAACATATATATGGAGTGATTTGAAATTCTGGCCATTGAAAAAGCCCACAAAAAACCTCGAGTCTGGTTGAGATATGTTGACGACACCTTCATAATATGGAACCATGGGAATACTGAACTAGACGCCTTCCTGAAACACATCAACAGCGTGAGACCTTNAAAAGGTAACGAAGATTATCTGGAGACGTATCTTTTACGGTACGAAGCAAAGGTTGGTTTGACAATAAATTTATTCGACTAATAGTTGGCTATAGAAGTGGAGTAGGGGAGACGCGAAAACTATTGAAAATGGTAAACTGAAACGAAATCTCAGGTTAGTTTTAGAATTCTTGAAAGGAATACTTTGCTACGGAAAAATAACCATTCAGTGCTAAAAACATCCAGGAATACCAATTTCAAACAAATTTTTTCTGAACAACAAAATAATGAAATAGTGGAGCACATGTTAGACTTATCTGCTTCGATGAAATGACTACTTTAGATGATCTTATAGTAATATAATAATAATGATTATAATAATAATAATTCATTGTGCCAATTCATCAAAATCAGGTTACTGAATACTACAGATATTTCGTATTTAAATCTTACATCGATCATTCCTACCAAAAAAGATTTGAATGTTCATTTATATTAAAATTACCAAATTAACAATACAAGTTACAAGCTGATGTTATTTATAAAAATGCAACTGACTTAATAGTGCTAGATGTAATAAATAAATTATATCATTGACACTATCCAATCAAGTATATACCCCTTGTGTTAAAAATTCTTTTAACACTAGTGTTAATAATACTTTAAACACTATTAGTGTGGAAAATATTTTTACGCTACTTTGTTAAAATCATCTTTTAATACACTTGACAACCATTAAAAATGTCACAGTTGCAAAAAATAAGTTACTTCTTTATATTTTGAATACAAAAGTACGGCAGTTCTTTGAAATTGCTCTGTGAATTAAAAAAAATCAATATATAGATAGAATACTCACTTCTTCAGGTTGGATGTCTTTACTCAATTTCTCCCCCATCTTGCCTGAAAAAATAAAATTTATTAACGACACTGGACAAGGAACTTTTCAACTCAATGTAGAAAATTTTCCGCGGTCGAGACAAACTGGAATCTTCAGTTCAACGTTATACATTATCATGCAAAAATAATGTGAAAAATGTGAATGGCCCCATAGAATAGATGTAGAATATCAATGATAATAAAAATAAATCTATACTTCAAGAACGATACAACAGATATGCTGAAATGGGAAAGGATAAAGATCATAATCAGAAGATAAAACAGGCTAGAAAAAGAGAAGATGTTCAAGAATACAGTTTTACAGTGTTACAAATTACAGGTTAGAGAATGGGTGTATNTGTTTCGGCAGCGCTTTGGTTCAATTTGAATTCGTAGAGAAAGATTGATCAAAAATCGCTTAACGACAGCATACAGTAAATAAGCAGAAAAGAGAAAAAAAAGTTAATTCGAAAAAAAAAAGGAACGGCATTAATGTATAGAGTACAAAATTCTCTATCGATCAGTATATACCGCACAAAACAGTAGAATACATTTTTTGAGATATGGAGATACATATCCGCAAAGTACCTACACTGAAAAAAAAAAATGAACTATTATTTTTTCATTTAACTACTTTGTACACCTACCATTTTTCATATAATACACAATATAATAGGACTTCCGTCCTAACTTTTGAGACGTCTGAAGGGGTGGAAATGGGGTGGAAATATATATTTATAAAATTCGTAACATGAAAAATCGACTTTGTACACCTGTCAAACTGATATGTGTACAATGATAACCGAATCAACAAGAAAAACACCACAGTGCAGTTTTATAGGCCGTCTGAGGGGGGTGGAAATACATATTTATAAAATTTGTAACATGAAAAATCGACTTTGTACACCTATCTAACTGATGGGTGTACAACGATAACCGAATCAACGAGAAAAACACAACATCGCAGTTTTATAGGCCGTTTGAGGAAGGGTGGATGGGGTGGAAACTTAAAATCGTATGGAAAATTAAATTTGTGCACCTACAAGTTATGTTATGAGTTATGTTATTCCTTATGATGACCGCATCGACGAGAATACCACGCCATAGTTTTGAATAGAACTGACCCATAATCGAAGAAAATCCATATTAAAATTAATACAGTTTATTGTATGGTTTTCACTATAAACTGTATTCATTATTTTTTTACGCCACAGTTTTACAGGCCGTCTGAGGGAATGTTTTCCTCATCGATTCGGTCATCAGGAATAATATAGTGGATAATTCATGTTGTTGTGTAGTGGATTATTCATGTTACGAATTTTATAAATATTTCCACCCCTTCAGACGGCCTAGAAGCTAGGACGGTTCTTTTTTTTTCCACTAAGTCAGTCAACAAATGTATCATATTGGAAAATGGTAGGTGTACAAAGTCGTTGAATGAAAAAATAATAGTTCAATATTTTTTTCCAGTGTACTCTGTGGATGTGGATAACTTCATACCCGTCCCAATATATAGGTACCCACCACATTTCATTTCGATACGTCAAAACTCCAGTGCTGTTTAGTTGGTTCCACACATTTGACTATCATAATATAGTAGAATAGATAGATATAATTTATCTATCCTTTGTGCTACATTACATAGATGGGATACGTCAAATAAAATCTTGATCGGATACATATATCGGATACACATTTGACTATCATAATATAGTAGAATAGATAGATAGATAGATATAATTTATCTATCCTTTGTGCTACATTACATAGATGGGATACGTCAAATAAAATCTTGATCGGATACATATAAAAAGTAATTACAAATAGT
>NW_019291764.1:152506-169354 GCF_000500325.1 Leptinotarsa decemlineata | reverse complement strand
TTTTCTCCGGGGGATTTTTATCAGTGATGAATATTATGACTTTTAAAAACATAATCGTTTCTTAAAAATGTTTTTCATTGTCTCAAGACACATTTGTTGATTAACAATTTTTTGTTATTAAATATAAATATCAAAGAACGATTTGTTTCTTAAAAATCATTATTTCTATTTTTCTTTGACATTCTGAAAAAACAAGTTTAATGTATATGTTCTTTATTTAATGAACAATTTGTATCAAACAAATTAATTTCTACGATATATTTTTTGATTACCAAAAAAACAAAGACAACCAAAAATTAGTCTTTCGAAACTTTCAGTAAAAAACCTACACAATGCAAATTCGCTCTCCTTTTGACAAACGAATAATAAAATAAACTTGGGGGAATGACCGATTCAGAATACGGGGATTCACAGGAGTACAGCGCGCAGCGACTCGAAATTTGAAATCTAAATAGCAAGAAATACCCCTGAAAAAATATGATAGAACTGACCGATAGATGCACTTGATGAAAATNGCCGTTTCAGGATCCCCATAGTCAGTGTATTCAAAAACACTAGAAAGTTTACAAAACCGCGATACGTGTTTCGTTATAAATACAATAACATCTTCGGGCGTGAAAATACTCGGGCGAAGATGGATTAGGTTTTTCCAATTCTGAAGAAGGAGGCAGTTAATTGCTTTCGAAATGTTAAGATAAGTTTCTGAATAATTTCTCAGCTCTCTTTTCAATGGGCAAAATTTATAAACAAGTTACCGATAAACAGACCATTTTTCTTTATGAAAAATGGTTTGTATTTACGCAGTAGCTTATCGGGATGGTCGATAAAAATTCTGAAGTATATTATTCAGGAACATTCTCAATTATTGAAAAATGTTATCAGAATTCAATACGCTCAGAACTTATTCATTAAGAACCTACTCAGAGGCGAGTGTGAATAATCATACCGGCAAGCGATAGATCTCCACGTCAATGCTATTAATATCACTCGGTTGAGTTTTCAACTGGCAACATACCATTAAGGCAACAAAATAAAATTAATCAAATAAATTAATTACGTTATATCTCCAGTCTTTTTATAACCTTGCCTTATTATACTTCTACTGGATACTTTTATTAACATACCAACGAACTTAATTAAACGAAACTTGGTAATAGGAGGTTTTTGAGGTGTCGAATTCGAACCTGATGTTCTTATTGCTCTCACTCGTAGGGGGCGCCACCTACACGTCTTTTTCTTTTTTAAAGATTCACAACTTTTTTGGGCGTACTTCTAGCACATTTTTCAGTAAAAAAATCGATTCATCTATCATATCTACGTAAATAAGCTACCCTTGTTACTAGTCGCTGTGAGCAACTGTTTTCTAAATATTTGGACTTGAAAACTTCAAGTCGATTATTTGATAATCGATGCATGTTGAAGTTATTACGGATATTTTGCTTTTTTCACAAGAATGCTTTGGAAATTAATTTGAGGTTTTACTCGTTTGAAGAGGTCATTACTGTTGGGTACGTTCCTTTATGACATCCTTAAGCGAAATAGTTATTTTTGTATCAAGGGTGCGTAATCAGTATTTGTTTTAATAAAATTGGCAAGAAATATCAACATTTTATTTCAGGAAATTTTGAATATGTAGAATANTATTTCAAAAGTTATTTAAAAAAAACGAAAATAAAAATAAAACTTCAACATCCTGTATCTTGGAAAAGAAGCGTTTCCGGACATTTATTTATTTGGACAATTCATATTAGAATATTGTGAGGAATCACCTCCTGAAGTTTGTCAAAGTACTTTTGAATCACCCTGTATATATAAGGGGAAACTTTGGAATGTAGGTTGCCCCATATCGTTTACTTGAACTATACCAATAGTTTGCAAAGGGATGGCAATTAACGATTTCAGCATTCCTTAGTTTATGGCCAATCTCTAAAGATAAATAAGTGTAAAGTGTAATATTTTGTGTACTTATATTTTTATATTCAAAATGCGTATTTGTAGCAGATAGAAATTATATGTTTTCATCCGGGGCTCAATGAATAAATAAATGAATAATTCAATTCAATTCTTTTGTTATTTGTAGCACATTTTCAGGGCGTCATTAACCAAACAAAAAGTATATCAACACTCATTTCCAACAATAGTCAGATCATCGGAAGATTTTATCAGTTCATATTTTGATACTATAAAAAAGAAAAAAATTTCTCCTAGTATCATACAGTTTCAAATTGATACAGATAATAAGTGATTGCAATAGCTTTGAAAATACTCGTAATATTTAGAACGACATACAGTAAGAAGTGTAGTGAGAGCTGTCGTTAAAAAAACTGACAACAGTTCATATATCACTTGTAGTGTAATACAATAGTTAGGGATATTCCTAACTCTCTTACACTCATGCTAATTTTCTAGAAATATTTCATTGATTATATTCATACACTGATACCAAGCTCACATATCTTTTTGGAAATCGTTCAGAAACGACAATCGACATTTCTATTCCTCAAGTAAACTGTTGTGGCAAACACCTGTCAGATCAACAACACCCCTTTCATTCCTCAGAGAACATGAATCAAGTTACAAGGGCGTCCAAGCTAAAATCAACTAGCCGAATTTTCTTTGGTACGGGTAGTGTGACCACCTGCAGGCAAATAACGGTCAAAAAACCACTAGTATCCCTTACGGGCATTGAATTACATCTGGCATCTATTTCTGCAATGTTCCCAAGGAGCACACTTTTGCAGTGGTACTTGTAAAAAGCAATAAGTATTATTTTTCATTCAGTCGAGAGTAACCACCTGCGTTCATGTATGTTCCAGTGTTGTTGCAACTCATCATGCCCGGTTAGGTTGGACAAGCAAATCAATTCCTTTCATTCATTTGAAACTCTCCGACACGCTTTCCGAACTTTCTTCGATTTTATACGTTTTATATTATTTATATAGTATGCAAAAACATTGCATTTCATTCATTTCTGAGCTATGTTTTTGAAGTTGCAAGTCCCTTTAGCTTCTCGGAAACTTATTTTCAAATCGATAGCAAAATTTTAACCAAACAGACAAGCAGCGAGTGAAAGCAGAACGATTTGAATAAAAAAACTCAAAGCGTTTCATAATATTCTACATTACTACAAAATTACGAAACTTCAACTGCATGAACAGTTGTTTGAGTTTGATGAATAAGCAGGAAACATTCCCGTTCTCGTTCATCATTAAAACTTCGTTCTTGAAACAACTTATTAAGGGGTATTCCATTCTCTCCAGACTACTGGGAGCTGTAGACCCCCCTTGACTTTAATTCTAGCAACGCCAATGAGTAGAGTACATCCACTTCTGTATAAATTTTGATCCCGTCAGAGGCAGTTTTGTTGAATTTTCAGGTAATTATTTATTTTAAAATTCCTCTACACGTCGTCTAACGGACCGACAATGGATTTCTGACAGTGCATGGTCATAAATCATATTGAAATGAACGTATTCCACCATAGCTGACTGCGTGTAATCCCTTTGTTGATTCTTCAGTTACTTTCTGTTTTGAAATCTCTCTACGTCCCTTCTGACGACCCGACAATGATTTTTGCGATATGAATAACAAAATACCTACTTATTTTTCCAATCGATTTGATCAATCAAAACCCGAACGACAGAGTTTGGGAGAATTTTTCAAATAAATGCCTCTAGCATCCCCACGATGACCCGACAGTGACTTAACAAATAACTCATTTGTTTCTGTTTAAAAAAAATTGTTTTTCCGGTAACCAGCTGCCGCATCCTTACGAACGACAACCCTCAGAAGTAGAAACTTGTGCTAGCTAAGAATTAACGAGGTCTTACCTTTTAACGTATGACTCCTAACACGGACAACACATCATTCCAATCGATTTGCTAAAGCAAAAAACGAATGACAAAGTGGGGTGAAGTTTAAAACTAAAAAAATATTTTTTTGGAGTTTGGCACTTGTCAGTTTCAAGATAAAACTGAATTTCAATGATATGCAGTCAAATATAAGACANAGTTTCAAGATAAAACTGAATTTCAATGATATGCAGTCAAATATAAGACATTTTCTATTTCTGACAATAAATTGTAGATGAAAATACCATAAATCGTTTGGTAGATAAAGGTAATACAGTTTACATCGCTGATAGGTACACAAATAAATAATCATCACAAAATGTTCATGTAACAAAATTGTATGTCGTTTGATCACAGAACTACAGAATACCTCACAGTCGAAACAATAATAATAATGTATATTCGTCAAATTAAATTATATATCTGATAAGTTTCAAATGATTTGAATTTATTGCGAAATGTGTACACAGACAACACAGACTATAGACATTTCCTGGTGCTTATGTATTAAAAACGTATTCGTCTGTCTCTTTCTCTCTGGCTTAAGGTCAATCAAATAGTGAGAGAGAGAGAGAGATGGAGATCAGAATACATTTCGAGTACAAGGGCGCCAGAGAACGTCTTATGGACCGCAGAAACTCGCCCTTCAAAATTAACGTTCCGCCACTGGGCCACTGTAATACATTCTGTGATTTTGTGACACAATATGACACAATATATGTTCGAGGTGACACTCTGGAATTCACAACCATAAAAAATACCTAGATTTTTTTGTCTATAACTACGAATATATGTAACAGTGAATATACCTACATATACACCATCCATATGATTTGTACAACTAGCAACAGTTTTTAGAAAGTATTTTCGTTATATGTAAGTAATTTCATTGTCCAATTTGATGACAAAGTTTTGGCATTCATATATTACTTTATAACAAATTAATTAACCTAGAATTCAGTTTCTCTGCACACTCCAATAAAAATGCCCACTTTTTGCCGGTACTGGCGATTCAATGGTTCCAAGCAGTTGGCATTTTGCAAGAACATTTTTTGTTTATTTCCGTGTGGATGCAATATAAACCTAATATCAGAGTAAAACCTCACCTTCGTGGAGAAAATCCAAATCAAGTTATTTTTCACAATCTTCTCACTGCAAATGTTCAATATATCACAACACAACAACAACAAGAAAAGTTATATTCACACTCACTCGCGAAACCCCCGCTTCGCACTGAAAATGACTCGTAAAAGAATCAAAGAATATCGCTTGCTGATGCGCATACGCAACATACGCACAGATGGAGCTTTTCGCATCTGTATTTTTAACTGCCTGGGAACTATGAAAACTGGAATGTGGTAAAGGAGAAGAGAGATTCATTTTACCGAAGGGATACTGGTTGGTTTTTATCTATTTTGACTAAATAATAGTTTATAAGGGATGACCAAGTATTTCCTGTTGTAGATGAAACAGACCCATCTTATAATTACACACGAACATTTTCAATTTGTTCCAATGACAGATGAAGTTGACTTTCTCATTTCGAGAAAATTGGGTCTAGCAAAGTAAACAAACAGAACCGGCCTCGGTCGGAATATTCCAGTGGCGTACAGGAGAATTGCTCTCTAGAGCATTAAGTCACCTGATGTTTAGCAGACTAAAGTCTATATTCCAAATAGTAGGCACTTAATTCTCAGAAATGACTGTGACGTTTTTGCCTTAATCTGTATCTTGCAGTGTCGTACGGAAATTATACTGAACAGGTTATAAAAAATTAATTTCATGTGTATTGCTAGTAAATAAAAACTATATGTACAAATAATAATTGAAATATATCAAGAATATGAAAAATATACAGTGTGTCCACAGATGTGGTTGCTAAAAGGAGAAACATCTTTATAACTGATTTTATGACAAAAAATCATTCTCATTGAAAATGTACACCTTATAGAAATAAGAATGACATACTAAATATCTGAGATCAGATGTACAGAGTGTTAATAAAGTTTTTGCTCCGTCGCGGGGCAAAAACGACAACTTAAATTGTGCGTGAATATTTCTTTCTGAAAATAACATTCGATCTGTCCAAGCAATTTTCTTTCCAAACGCTATAATGTGTAACGTGAATCTGGATGTGTTGTAGGAATTCACCATATTGTATTCGATGAGAGAAGTTGAAAAATTGTTAGGAATTACAGTCAATTTTTCACAAATGGGTCTGATGTTGCAATATTTTGTTCCACCGGCGCATGGCGTCGGTCATACGGAGAGACTAATCAGCGGTACAGAAGACCCAATTGTTTTATTTCCCAATAATTACAAGACTACCCTTACATCATAATATATCAAATAAAACTTAAAACCAACAAGTCTAGCTCCTTCAGAATAGAGACAGACATGAAATAGGAAAAAAACAACATTCATACATGACATAAACTCACTCTTCTATTAATATGCCCAATCCATGTATCCCAATTGAACATCATTATTACCGCACATCCTTGGAGATATATACAAGAACACAGTTCCGTTTCCTGCCATGACTGGGGAGACCATAACCCCTCCCCATAGTTAACGTGCACTTTCTACGCCTGTAAGTATCCTTCCCTTTCTTTCCTCATCACGTTGTCCGCCCAATCATTCACGAATCATATCCATTTATCCTTTTTCCCATTTACATTGCCGTTTCAGGATCCCCATAGTCATAGCTAGGGGCAGGGAACCTCCAGACCCAGAATGAATCTTGCCTGGTAACCCGGAAAGTTTACATGTCCCGTGAGCAGTTGGATAGCCTTCCGTGACAGATCCGATAATTCATATCCGACTGTTCTACAAAATCTGGTGATCCAGTCTACCATTCTCTTTTCCATTCTCTCCTGATATTCTCTTTTATCCTTTTTCTCCATTCATACATCTATCAGTCACGTGCTTTGCCGTTTCAGGATCCCCATAGTCATAGCTAGGGGCAGGGAACCTCCAGACCCAGGTCGAATCTTGCCTGGTAACCCGGAAAGTTTACATGTCCCGTGAGCAGTTGGATAGCCTTCCGCGACAGATCCGATAATTCATATCCGACTCTTCTACAAAATCTGGTGATCCAGTCTACCATTCTCTTTGCCATTCTCTCCTGATACCCTTTTACCCTTTTTCTCTCTTCTATCTTATTATGCGCTTTTCTCACGTTACATATGACCTCGGCTTCGTCCATACCATTGGAAGCTTCCTCGTGAGCCTTCGCGTTTCCTACGTTACTACCATCATGGCCCCTCTTTCATATGATCTGGGTACGTACTTCCCTAGCACTCCTCTCCTCGATCATCCGCTGAATCATTGCTGCCCTTTTGCTCCTCACTCTCCCTGTTTTTACTGTTTTTACAGCTATAGTAGAGTCACTGATCACTTTCACGCTCTCATCCATGCTTCACGTGCTGATCACTCGCTCGATCGCAATCCACTCTGCCTCGTTCACGCTGCTTTGTCTGGTGATCCTCTCATTCCCTGTGGTCTATTCAGCCTCTCCTCTTTTATATGCCCAGCCTATCCCTCCTTCTATCTACTCCTTTCACTCTGTCCTCAGTCTTTCTTGTCCCATTCACTCTCCATTCTTGATATCTGGCCCATCCTTCTATCTGTAATAGCACCATTACAGTGATGACACTGAGCGAAGCCTTTGGTGTCGTCCTTTATGCCCCACAAGGGGCCAACAGGTAGGGCCTCTGTGCTGCACTCAGATGTCTCTTCACCCTACTATCATGCACGCTATTCCCTCACACCTGTACTCCATATAAAGCCGCAGGTTTGGCTACCCTTTCATATATCACTCTCACACATTCTCTCTTCAGTCCAATGTTCCTCCCGGTCCACCTCCTCATTTTTCCTGCCAGTTCACTCAGCTTTTTCCTCACTTCCTTGTGGTGGTCTATAAACAGTAGTCCTGACTCCACCAGGCAGGGGGTAGTGGGGGCCATGGCCTTAGGCGGCATACGAAAGGGGCGACAGGAAGCGCCAATTAATTTGGAAAATGTAAAAAAATAATTAGGTATTCAAAATTGCGCGTGCAGTGTTCTGTACATGCCAAGCGAAAGGGTAAGTTAGCGTGCAAAAGAGAGGCGGTGAACGAGGTGGAGTCGAATGCAGCGGAAATTGCAACTACCGCACCATGTTCATCTTAAGATTGACAAATTTAGCTATTCTTGCTATAGAAAACGATATAAATGTTGATATAGATAGTTGTGTAAAGGACTTTGCGTTCAAAATAGCATGTGAAGTAAATTTGTAATTAAATTTTTATGCAAAGAAATATTTTAGTTCAGTGGTTGAAGTATAATACCAAAATATTAGGCCCTAAATTCTCATAAATTACTGACGTTTTTGCCTAAATCTGTCTCTTGCAGTTGTGTACGGAAATTATAATAAACAGATGAGGAAAAATGATGATAAAATATATTGAATCACAACTTTGACAACAGTGTTTTCGTTAAATGCAATAATATTTCAGAAAAAAATCAATGCCTACTATTATGGAATTGTACTATAATACAGGTCTTATGAAAATAGATTGGCATTTACCTACTGATCTCTTTCACATTGATGTTAAGTGTACCTTGCAGACTGCATGGTATGATCTATTATTGGGAAAAACATTGATCTCTCCTGAAATGAAAATGTAGCGCTTTCAATCCAAACAAGATTCCTATGACTGGGATTCAATCAAATAAGCAAAGAATGTCATTACGTACTTACTATCATCGATGACATGATGAGATTGAACTCATCCGTGACACAAAGTCGAAATTTTTTCAGAATGTAAACTAATGACACGGAATATGCAGCAAAATAGGCACCCGCCGAGACCTACCTTTTACAAAAAAAAAAGTTCTTCAATTAGATCATTGTAACAGTTGTATTCACACCGAGTTGACAACATAACAAAAATGGCGTCTGTTAAATTGAATATAAAAAACCAATACACTTGGCAACTCCGCTCTAGACACGCCTGTTTGTTGACCACTAAGGTCAACGACACGCGGCCAATTTAAATTCTTGCTTTTTGGATTAATTGTTCTTTTTTCTGCAAATATAAAGAGATCTTGACTGATTAGACTTGATAAGTATAAGGTTTGTTCTGGTTCTACGAAATTCAGGTTCTAGGACGTCAGGATCATGCGCAGTTGATATACAGCGTTCTGGTTTATTGAGGATAATTTCGGACTGATGAATCCTCTGTTCTGATGTTGACTGCGAAATTATCCTAAACTGTTTTGAACCGTCCCGAATCGTTCTTGCTCTCGAGGCCGAACTGTTCAGAACTGTTCCCGTTGCTCATGCCCATTCATGTGGAAATTTCTTTGGGCTATTTGCTAGGATGTTTTTTTATTTATTCAATTTGAATAATTATTGATGATTGAGGGTAGATAACATTTGAACTGACTATAGGGATACGCTACATAACAAAATGAACATGATTAATAGTATTTTCTCGTCTTCATCTCTTCATATATACGACAGGTGGCACAGTGGTCTACTCAAAAGCGTTCTGGTTTAAACAAGTGTCCGAGACTATTTAGGACTGTTTGAGATTTTTTGTTTGTACGCACCATGTCTTGCGCAGTTCCCAAACGTTTTGGGATGTTAGAACCAGAACAAACCTATAATATACTCTTAACTCGATCAGTCTATAAGCAAACCAGTATCATTTTCCATAGCATGAAACAAGCCCATTCATGGCTTTTGTATGTGTATAAGCAAGCACAGGATCTCCTGACTGACTGTCGGTCGGTTCCTGTAAAGAAGTCCGCGTGGTTGAGGTTCACTTTGGCAACCAAGTGTCTATCTTTCACACCTGGTTGCGTTGCACTAAGGAGGGTTTTGGAAAATTCAGCGGTTTTAACACCGCTGAATCTAATATATAAAAATGGATGTTTGTTCGTTGGTAAGTGATAAACTTCTACATCGCTCAACCGATCGTGAAGAAACTTGACATGTGAAAGTAATTTTTCATAGAGAAGGTTTTTAGGCTATCAATTTTTCTGTAACTCGCTACTAGATGGCACTGTAGAATAAATTTTTTGAAAGCACTGTTCTATAACGCAGCGCACGCCTGATTCTATCAAAACATTGGAACAGCAGCGATACAGCAAGATAGTACTAATTAGTACTACAACAACCAAATTCTGCACGGGCGAAACCGCGGGCAACAACTAGTTCAATATAAAAGTTGAGGTTGAAGGTTTCTATTTCAAAGAATCAGAAGAAGTGATTTCTAGATTGTGATTATACCAGGTTGTTGATGAATATGCTATACTTCCCAATATTCTCACAGTAAAATCGATTTGACTTTGAAGAATTACAAAATTTTAAGTTCACTTTACACAAAGTTCCAAAAGTAACTGATCACTTCTTTATTACTTTAGATCTTAAGAAAATTTCAACTATTCATGCAAAACTGAAAATAATAGGAATCTCATAACAACTTGATGTAGGTAGTTCCATGAAAAGTATTCAGTAAATATTATAAAATATAATCTCTCTAAAGTGATGTGGTCAAAAGTAATGTGGTTCAAAAGTAATTGCTAAAAATATCAATTTGGATTTCTCAGTGAGAATAGATTTCATTTTTAAATAGTGGTTGACAGTGTGCGTCGAATGGAGCTCCAGCTATAATTCTGATGGCTTTTTTCTGCATGAGGAAAGTTGTGATCGCGTAAGTAGATCTACCCCAAAGGAGAATGCCATATGAAAAGTGACAGCAAAAAAGGGAATGATACGAAATGAGAACTGCTTTATGGCTCAATGCTATTTTCAACTGGCGAAGTAGAAACAACTCTGTCGAGAGTTTTTTACAGAGATGGTCAATATGTTATTCCTATCGAAGCGACTCATCTATAAGCATATCTAACAATTTAACTTGAGCTTTGATCGTTATCCTGGTATCAGAAGATATAGTTATTTTCTGAGTTTTTTTTCCTGTTTCAGTTTGTTGGATGTAAACCAGTATTCTGCTTTGTCTTCGGTTTCTTTGGTATTTACAAGTAAATTTGAGATATTTGAATTTGATTTTAACATTATGGTGTCGTCGGCAAAACAGATTACTGTACTGGGTAAAAGGTAATAGAGTATGTCATTTATATAGATTATAAAAAGGGATGGACCCAAGATGAATCCCTTAGGTATTCCATTATTCATAGACCTTTCATCTAATAAATTACTATTCACATATAATGCCTGCTTTCTAGATGAGAGACTGGAAGAATTTCAAGGCTGATCCTCTGATACCATAAAATTCAAGTTTCTCTAGTTATAAATGATGGTTTACACAGTCAAAAGCTTTGCTCAGATCTAAAAAGTGCATGTTAGAACTGCGCTTTGAAGATTGGAAAAAACGCCAGCACAAGTGTATTATATCTGAAGGGGACTACTTTGAGAGGGACAAAGTAGAAATTGATGAAGAAATCATTAATTTTTGAAAAAAATGAAAAATCACCTTATTTTTTGAACAGACAGCGTATATTTTCAATCACTGAGAAATAGTGACTGCAAAAATATTTCAACTGAATATTTACGAGCCTTTATGAGAACATTCTTTATGTGAAAAAACTCAGTGTAGTTTGAGCTGTGTAAAATCTTGTTCATTCACCTATTGAACAGAAATTATATTATCAACACCTCCACTAATCGTATTGACATTTTCGCTCCTCTCATTTGCCGACCTGTCTCTCAATTCTTGAATTTTTAGTGCCTTCTTAGAATTCTCTACAAATTCCATCAAACCTCTCGACATGAAATATGGTTGGGAGATTCCATCGTTCATTTCGCAGTCTTCACAGAAACAAATAAAGATAGTATCTATGGCCATCTGAAACAAATCATTTTTGATACGACAATTCGCAATGGTTTTTGAATAAAGTTTTGATTTTTCGTATGTTCATGTCCAATTTCACAATCATATACAGGGTATTCCATATTCGATGGTCTATTAGACGTATCTAGAGAACAAAAAAACGGTTAGAGATAGGTATAGGACATAGTTGATCAAAATTGTTAACATTGGTTGGCTGAATTCGAAAATTAAATAATATACAGAGTGTTCCATTTGAAAAAAAATACTTATGGTTGTTTTTCAAAGATACAAATTGAGTCATATTTTTCAGACACTCTGTATAAAATAAGATTTGAGTTTCGTTCTGAAATAATGACCACCATATCTTATCTCAATGTTGCCAGAATTTGAGTTCGAAGTATCAGTTAATTCATGCGATATCAAATATTAAAAAACCATGTTTTTGACGAAAAAATTACAAAATGATTATTATTTTAAAAACGGTGAGAGATAAGTATAGAACATGGTTCACAAAAGTAACTTGGATTTCGATGCAAAATTCAAAAATGATATAATATATATAGTGTTCCATTTGAAATTTCCGAATTGATGTCTGTTACATGTAGATGTGGCAACAACGCTGAAATGAAAATATTTTCAAACGATAGGTCACAGCCATCTATATCGATGACCAAAATTTGACACTCTCATCTTTTTTTGTTCCCTAACTACGTCTAATAGACCATCGAATATGGAATACCCTGTATATATCTGCACACAAAATAACTGATCTGTTATACTCTTTTTTTATGTCCACAGTATGTGATAGCCATATGTAATGATTTCAAAAATAAACAAATGGAGTAGTGTTCAAAAAACGATCGGACACAACGACTACGCATTTTTGTCCATAAGAAAATTATATACAGGGTCTGTCATGAATCAGTGGGCAATAACGATTTTCTCTTTTTCAAACAACACAATGGTAAATCAGCCTTCCTCTGGTAGCAGGGGAGCCCACGATGCAAAATGGGGATTTACTCGAGCGCCATTGATACATATTAGGTTGCAAAGCTTAGATGATAAGAAGAAAAAAATGTTATATAATATATACCTTTTTATCAGTGGGGGAAGCGGCTTTAGATTTTTAAATATGTAAAAAAATACTGTTGCATAGACATAATTGAGCGCGTCAGATATTGATAGCATCAATGTCCTACGTATTTTTAATAATGTTGGTATGTTATTCAGATCGTTTGCATGATGTGGGTGGTTCGATCTGACGCAAATTCGCGGCCATTATTATAATGTGCAAAAAAAATTCGCCATTTTTAAATACTTAAGCGCGTCAGGTTAAGATATCCTTATGTCATGTCAAGATGTCCTTATGTCATCCTTATGTTTTTGACGTGCTGTCTCATAATCTGACGATTATCTAGAGCTAGAGGGATATAGACAATATTTTTTATTTTTTTTTTGATTCATTGAACACAATTAATTGAAAAGCTCAGGAAATAGCATGCAAATAAATAAATGTACGTTTTTTAAGTAGATTACTTGTATTCATGAGAAAATAATTTTAAAAAAATGTTCNACAATTTTCTGAACAATTGCAGATATAACATTTAAAAAATCATTTTCATGTACCTTCTGATCATAAAAAACGGATCGATAGTGATATTAAAAAATAAGTTTCAATAATCAATGAATCTTCTTGATTTCATACCTGAGTAAATTGTTGACAATAATTTGAAAAATAATAATTTTTTCATTCTCCAATAGGAATATATTCTGAGATTTTTCAGAAATAGCTCAAAAAAAATTAAAAATCTCAGATTTGTTATTTACCAATTATCGCACTTGAAATGTTCCTGTTTGAGTAGGAAAAAAGTGTTGATTAACTAATACATAATTAACTGGAAAGTCACGATAAAGATTGTTTGACCACGGAGTATTTATAATAATTTTTTTATTCTCCAATAGGAATATATTCTGAGATTTTTCAGAAATAGCTCAAAAAAAATTAAAAATCTCAGATTTGTTATTTACCAATTATCGCACTTGAAATGTTCCTGTTTGAGTAGGAAAAAAGTGTTGATTAACTAATACATAATTAACTGGAAAGTCACGATAAAGATTGTTTGACCACGGAGTATTTATTGTTCATTCATTTATCCAGTAGGTGCCTGAATTTTTCCAATTCTACTGAACTGAAAACTTCAAAGCCTCAACGCTTCTTCCTGTGGCTAGGTATCTCAGAGTTGAAGCCAATCTTTCATCAACTGGTTAACTGTTCCGTTTAACCGAACTTTTTCTTGTCAGAATTGGCTGGACCAATAATTTGTTAAAAGCGTCTTCGTTCATACGAAAATAAATTTATAATCACTCACTTCCTTAGTATCGTTTATTTCCTTCAGTAACACTAAATGTGAACAATTTTCGCATTTTTCAACCATTTCCTCATTCAGTAACGACGTTTAATAAAACGGTTCGTAGTCAATGTAATAATTTTAATTGTTCACTATTTATGCTATTACTTAACGACCAGACTACATAGAATACGTTACCATCAATTCGTCTCATTTAATTTCCCAGCTTTAAAAATGGTTGCTACTCGTGTTTCCACAAAGTTGGGTGGTTTCCAGATCAGTGTTAATTTGAATTTGATGAAAATAATTTTCAACGAACCCATAGTGCTCTCCGGCCAAAAGATGCCGTTCGCAAATAGATGTGCAAAAGATTATTGGATTGTCAATAAGTTGCTGCTGCAATATAATTGGTTTATATTATTGTATTCACACTAACCTCATACACAGTCATGAAACAGTGCGCTACAAAATAGGCAAACAGTCCAGATAGCGCTATAGGAACCCACATGTGCTGTAGTCCATCCTTGAACTAAAAATTGGAATTTGTAAGGAGAAAAATACTTGACATTTTGTGAAAATGAAAAATTAATATACAACAAAACTTCTGCACATAGCTCTATCTTATTTAACTATTATACAATAGTGTGTAAGAGTCAAATGGAAAAATTCATTATTTCGGTTACAGTACATATTTTAACAAAATCCCGAAAATCGTCAAATTTAAATTATAATTGAAAAAATCTCCAATTTTATTAAAACAACGATAAAAACAACAATAAAAATTAATTGGCGCTCCGGGGCGACTTCATTGATTCCAGTGGCGCATTTGCATTTTCAGCTGCAGGAAAACCCGGAAAAACCTGCAATACCACATCATCTGAAGATCGTGATCTAACAATGTCCTCTCTCTTATAAAACAAAAAGTAGGGTGTCTCCNTTGAATGACTTAAAAAACGAATAACGCTTGCGATTAGGTCGGTCACGCCTGATATGTTGAATAATGTTACAAGACGGTTTCATTTGAGATTAGGCTATTGCCAAGACGTTCGCGGTGGAAATTTTGAACATCTACGTCGTTAACATCCATAGTTATTATTCGTATTCTACATTTCATAACGTTTTGCAATTCATTTTAGTTTTTGAGTGTATTTTATCGAATTTCGGTAACCACATGATTATTAATTGTTGCAATAAACTTGAAAGCGATAACATTTTTGAATAAAGAATGAAGATACCTTTCAAACGATATATCACAAGCCTAAACTTCCCATTTGAAGAATTGGGGGTTGTGCCTGTCATTCGAAGGGGGTTGAAGGTAGGGGTGGCATTTTCACGTTGAAGAATGTCAAATTATAATTGACATTTGAAGTGTTTCGGGATTTTGAAAAAATATGTACAGTAAGCGAAATAATGAATTTATTCCATTTGGCTTTTACACACTGTATAGGGTATTTCAGTAAGTTCATACAATATCAATGGTGAGTGGGTATTGACAAAAAAGTCAGTAAATACTACGTACCTGTAATATATGCATTCCAACTATGACTGTAGCTATTACAACTAGAACTTTTCCCAGAAATAAAACAAAATCACCAACTGAATTAATGGCTGCAACTCTCAAAACATTCGAAGAAAGCAGCTTGAATGCTTGTTTTCCTGCTTCACAGAATGAATATCCGTGCATTGCTGAAAAACATATACAGTATGAACCACTTAAAAACATATTTTCAGGATTTTTGGAAACTTGGGATATGCCATAAGCTAATGAAAGTTGTAATTTACCCTGCTATAATATTAGTCTCTAATCTCCAACAAAAATTCATCATAATTAAATGAAAACTCATAATTATTTTTTGCAGAAACGCATATAACCCAACAATTTGATGCCAAAGAATTTTATATCATGGAATATGAATCAGAGTGATAGTGTATCAATATTAGTCAAAGAAGAAATCGAATACAAATTTCATGGGTCTTGATATCGGTAGATATTAATAAAATGATTCAGAAATTCCCACATATAGTCAATGGGCATACTTGAAGACTGGCTATAAATCAAATCATCTAAAGGAACAATTCGTTCAGGCCAGTCTTAACTCCCTACATTGTACGTTGATGGACTGACACCTATTAGAAAACAACTACTCTTCTGGCTGATACCACGAAGGGCGTTGGATTACGATGTCAAACCTGTTATTTGTTGTCTGTTTCAGCCTAGTTCAGCCTATTCTGAAGGAATTCGGAAAGGAATTATCGGAAATCATCGACTTTATGTTGATGATATACACTACCCTGCACTGGGGAGTGGCCAAACAGCCCGAAACCGGTCTGCGTTTTCCGATATGCAGAAATAACTTCAGTGAAGAATTCTGCACTGACACCTGTCGGATATAATTCAACGCCCTTCGTGGTATTAGTCAGGGGAAAAGTTGTTTCCTGATAGGTGTCAGTCCATTAACCTACAATGTAGGGAATTGATACTGGCGTGAATGAACGAATTGTTTTTTTAGATGATTTGATTCAGAAATTGAAATATGAATTATTCTCAGTAGGTATATCACTGATTACATACTAAGTCATACAAAATATATTTGAACAATTTTTAAGGAAAGTGTTTTGGAAAATTCAGCGGTTTTAACACCGCTGAATCTAATATATAAAAATGGATGTTTGTTGGTTGGTTGGTTGGTTGGTAAGTGATAAACTTCTACATCGCTCAACCGATCATGATGAAACTTGACATGTATAAGTAATTTTCCATAGAGAAGGCTTTTAGGCTATCAATTTTTCTGTAACTCGCCACTAGATG